>JAUJYZ010000663.1:252500-272500 GCA_033675265.1 Actinostola sp. cb2023 | reverse complement strand
CTGTGGATCATATGTAAATAATGTCAGCATGCACATACAGAAGAAAATATGCCGGCTTCCATATTGCGAAGACAAAGTTTGGGAAAATTCCCAGAGTCCATATTGTTGTGACCTTTCGCTGATTCCATTCACATCGCCCATAGTGCATTTCGGGCTTGGTATGCAACATGCAATAGATGCAACAAAATCTTCACCAACCTTTTTTGAAATAGCTGTAGATAGTTGTTATTTAGAATTAGCTAGTATCGATATATTTTAATTGTGTGTAAAAAGCATCGAGTCTCCCGTTAGGTACGAAAATAGAACCAAGACCAAGAGAAACCTAAGCGACAAGATATAGATCACAGCAAATTTAAAATCAAGTTGAGAGCTAATAGTAAAATATCCGCGAAAGGGCATAAAAACACAGTATTTGCATCTACGATGTACGATCTACGGATTCTTTTTCAACTAAAATTCATCACTCTTCGTGACTACTTGTTGGGAGCTAATTGTATGCTCATTCAATTTTATTGGTAGCTGACGCCCAAAGATAATTAATGCTCTCGCGAGATAATTTTCATCCCAACCTTTTTCATTTCCTGTCAGTAAATACTCGTGCAAAAACGTGTTTCCTAAGAGTACAATTACTCTTTACAGAGGAACGATTACACTATGTCGAGCGCTATTGCTGTGCGTAACACAAACGCGTGTGAGAGGGAAATACTGGTTAGTAAACAGATAATGAAGGGATCGCGGCATGTTGGTAACTTTAGTGTAATAGTACATGTTGATTGCGTCATGTTCTTATATCGCACATACATTATATGTCACTTAGAATCACGTTCAATAAGAAATGAACAAACCAGAGAAATGAAGAGATGCACGAATAAGATTACTGAACTGTAATTGCGCCATTGGAAATATGATTTTCTACTTCTTCAGTATTTGCTATAATTATGCCATGGAAATGACGCTCTCATACACGCCAAGTGATATAATAATAATAATAATAATAATAATAATTGAAATTTATATAGCGCTAAAATTATAAATATTCTAAAGCGCTTTACAAGACTATAAAAAGAAAAATATAAAACACTAAATAAGCTTTAAAGTGATATACAAGAAATGTCTTAATATAGGTACACAGCTCCCTCCAATATTGGATTAATGACGACTGTGGCCCGCGTATATTATGTATATAAATCCTACCCTACCACTGCGCCAACACGCGTGAATCAAAAACGAAATGAAGATGAAAAATGACTGTTTACAATCGCTATCGTGATTGTCCTTGTTGTTCTATAGAAACATAGAGTGTAACAACAATTGAGTTTTCAAACAGGCGAACAAAGTGGCGTTATATCTTGCGGAAAACTTAAACACTGTCGCTGTTACTGTTCATGATTTCTTTACCTTTCAGAAATGTTCGTTTAATTTGTTTTTAGAATTTTAAGTTCCTCATAGAAATGGCTACAACTTTTGTGCAGCAAAGAACCGCCCTCAAAAGAATAGAACGATGTAATTACAATACACCTACCGTACATACACTGTAGCCCGGCACCCTGCCCAGTTACCGTCTTCATTCAATCAACGTATTTTTATACTTAATCACGCTAGTAGGCGCCCGCGAACTCATCCAACTGACCAAACACAAAGCAAATCCATTAAATTGAAAAATATTACAAATAATAATAATAATAATAATAATAATAATAATAATAATAATAATAATAATAATAATAATAATAATAATAATAATAATAATAATAATAATAATAATAATAATAATAAACGAATGTTTCAACAGGATAGCCCCTCAGTGTAAAAAAAACCCACTGTTATCAATGGGATCCTGTATAAATTAAAGAAAATAAAACAATAAAATCCATATAAAAATACTTTTTTTAAATCTAGGTAAAACAAAGAGTGTTTAACATTAGTGTTGAATTTGAATCACATAATACATGATATAAATTTGAAAATAGCACATAGTTCACTAAATACTACTACAGGACCTACAACCTACTTCAAAATTGAATTAACTCACTCCTCATGATTGTAAGCTGTTCGGCTGCCATGGGCGTCTTTCATATGCAGCCTGAAAAAGTCCTCCATCGGTTGTAAAGCGCATTGAGACTGAATGTGGAATGAATAATGAAACCCCGAGTCGATGCAATTTACCAAACTATCGATCACGAAAAAAGAAAATCCAACAGATTTTCCGTTTCTAGAGTATAGAGCAATTACTACGAGTAAACAGAGGAAGATATTACACTTTACACAGCGTCGTTTCTAGAGTATAGAGCAATTACTACGAGTAAACAGAGGAAGATATTACACTTTACACAGCGTCGTCGAGGACGTTGAAATTACCGATAATAGAAAAATAGTGTCAATAACTGTTTTAAAAGAAGCGGAAAGGACAAATTTGTAGCCATTCCGGCGTGTTGTGTCGCTACTCGGCTGTTCACTTTATGTTCAAAGTGAGGTGGTATTGGTTTTTAATTTTCCTTATACCCAAAGCTACATTGCCCAATTTGTTTCCTACACACAGTGATTAACATTGCTTCCGCTGTGGAGAATTGACAATTTGTCAGTAAAAAAAATAATTACGTTTTTGACAATATGACACCGTACTCGGACACGGCTACCGTTTGACTGTGTTTTTCCTCTTTTATAGTTTCAACCACTTTACAAGTCGTCCATACGCGATTATGTGATTTGTCTTTTATACAATTGCCAAACGAACCGAAAACTAATTCCAAATTAATTTTTCGTGAAATTTTAATTTTGAACATTTAAAATAATGCGTAATGTTGCGTGATTAATGTTCAATGTTCAAGACATTAAGGCTGAAAAGTGCGATCAGTTATGTGACACACACTCCGTCCATGTTTCAGATCGTTTCCATAGCAACTAATGTACATGATGGAAGCAGAAGAAGATCCGAATGAATTTTATTACCCAGATGAAATTGAAGAAAATAGTGAACTTCTCAGGCCAGATATTGAAGGAAAAGTCGTGGGTAGCCACGGAATTGAAGATAGTGTTTTAAATTATGTAGCAAAATGACATATAACAAAATCACGTATTACCTCGTCCGATCGCTCTGTACTTTATCTCATACAGTCAAGACCGCGGTCTGATATTCATTCAGTACGGACCTCGTTTTCGGTTAAAATACTCATGGTTGGACATGTTATTAACCTGTTCTGTTCTGCGTACTCTTGTGCTTATGTCAATGCGGTCTCATCAACCAAGCCTTACGTACTAAGAAAACGCTATTTATTCATCGAAAACGCATCGATAGTTTTCAGTCGACATGCTCGGTAAACTCGGTTTTTGAATCGTTTTTCACCGTTAACGTGCGGAAGGAAGGACAAAATGGAGGGAAATGCGGTTCGCTATCAAACATAAACGTACGGATGGAGCTTAGTCTATGAAAGAGTTCAGTTACACCCGATATACAAGCCAAGCTAAGGATGATGACAGTGTCAATCATTTCACATGACTGAGATAAGCCTGCCAACTTTATATATTAGAGGAAAATCGTGGCCAAAATTGATTCGATGCGGCAATCGTATCTGATCTGAAGAAACGTCATTCCATTCTCTATTGTTTTAGTATATCTGGCTAGATAGAGTGCGGTTGGGACTGGAAAAGCGTACACTTTTGTTTTCTTGTTTTACTAGTAATGCTTTCTATTTTAAGAAAACAACATTAACTTAAAAAACAACAACAACAAAAGAAGAGTTAGAAATATTAAAATAATTTTTTTTTTAAATTTGAAAATATTAAAATATTAAAATATTGTAAAGTGATGGCTTTTAAAGGTGTTGCACAGTTAGGTGGGTATAGTAGTTAGTATATTAAATATAGCGTAAAATTCTCTAAAAAAAATCATGAATAATTAATGAGGAAAATACAACGCCTCGAGTTTTTATACTTCATCGATAAAACAATGCTGCTCGTTTTTTAAATAGTATGTACATATAGAATAGACATTTCCCTGCACTCTATAGGATCTACTGTTGATAATAGTATGTACATATAGAATAGACATTTCCCTGCACTCTATAGGATCTACTGTTGATAATAGTATGTACATATAGAATAGACATTTCCCTGCACTCTATAGGATCTACTGTTGATAATAGCAGGGGCGTAGCGTGCTTTTTTTTCCAATGTACGCACATAGCAACGAACGCCGAAAGCGTGAGCCGCTTCTGGGGGTGTGAGGGGGCATGCCCTCCATGAAAATTTAGAAATCTAGAGCCTTGGAAATACCATTTTCTTTGTTTTCCAGCGGATTTTCTCGCTACATAAATACATAGTAAAATGTATTTATCACTAATGCGCGACCTCGCCTTATATGATCTGACCAATCACGTTCCGTTCTAAAGATAGATTGATTCTAAAAATAGAATTAACGGGGCACATGATGGGTCAAGAGCCCAATACCAGGGTTCCTTCTCTTACCTCATTTTCTCTTGATTCTATGAATATATTACATCAACTGAGAGCTACTTAGCTTTTCCCTTGATCAAATACAGCAATGTCAACCATAAACAATAGATAGAACGACAATAGAATACAATAGAATAATTTATTATTAATAGATTCTATGAATATATTACATCAACTGAGTGCTACTTAGTTTTTCCCTTGATCAAATACAGCAATGTCAACCATAAACAATAGATAGAACGACAATAGAATACAATAGATTCTATGAATATATTACATCAACCGAGTGCTACTTAGTTATTCCCTTTCTCAATTGGATTAATTCTAAAAACTCGTTCCCAGTCTTTCACTCGTTTTTGAAATGGCTAATACTTTTGTGTGGCTCCAAACATCTGCTATAATAACGGCTAAGCGGTTAATTAATAAGTATCATTTTTAAATATTTTGTTCTGTTTAAAAACTCAAAATATACAAATGTAAATAATCTCGACATTTTGCAACGATAGAAAAGACAAGAAAAAAAAACGGTAAAAAAAAGTACGTAGATGACTACGTTAGTCGACAATAAATTTCCATAACAGTAACCGTTACACGATAGACTACTAAATTTACCCTCGAAATCAATCGGAAGTACGTACAGATAGCTGAAGTGGTAAGGGGCAAGTCATTTAGGACTAGGATACGACTGTTCCCTCCCTCTTTGACTACTTCGCTGATTGCGTACTACCCGATAGCGCGGATGAGGCCGAAATCTTCGTCCTATACGTAACATACGGTGACTCGGCATTTAAGTCTGGGTGTATGGTCGATTTTTAGTGTTTTGCAAGAGGCGCGCGGGTTCGAGTCCCGGCCGTCCGGTGAACCCGATTTTTTTTTAGATTCTGGATTTTATTTCTTCGGTAAAGTTAAATGATTTTTTTTGTCTTTTACATTCTTTTTCTTTCGGTAAAGTTTATTTTTACTTTATTTGATTTTCCTGTTATTTTCTGTATTTTTTTTTCGATAGAGTTTCGACTATTTTAGGAACCCTGGTTGTTTATTCAACGCACGACCGAGATGTATTATGGGTAATCACGAAACTACTCATGCCCGACATGCAGCATTTCCCGTTTTATGTAGTTTCGATTAAAGTCTTTTACCACCCCGACCTACAGGCAAAATATTGCACCGGTTGCATTCTTTGCAAACTTTCCGAAAACTGCCTTAGTAGGTTCTGGAATCCACCACAGATAGGCTTAGCCCTTTGTTATATTGTACGCTTGGAAATGGATGGGTAGAATGTGCTACTTCCAAATCACCGATGTCAGAATAGTCTATCGATAACGTTAATTGTAGCTAAAAATGCACGCAGAACAAGGCTTTGTAGTTGCTTGGTGTTGTACGCATTTTTATATAACACAGGTTTCTCCCTGAATCAGCGCTGCACCAGAGAAATATGATTGACCTCAACCGCAGTTATGAACTTAGTTATGAACTCCAGGGAGGGAAGGGAGGGGAATAGTGAGGGCTTATGATTGGGTTTTTAAAGTTTTTCCCAAAACTGAATCACGGTATTTGCTTCGAGGGTGCGCCTAAATAGGTGAGGTGCGTCTTATACGAGAGAAAATATGTGACAATAACACAATCGTAATGGTTTATTTTATGAACATTGTAATTTACAATACAATGAAGGCGTTATTTACATTATCTTTTCTATCGACAAATATTATTCGATAGAAATGCAGCCAAACATATTAGATCTGTCTTCTTATTGTTCTAGTCGAGCATTTTTTACATGAGCCTCTGGCTCGGGAGATTGGGTAACCACTCCCTACGTTATCGAAGTTCTATAAATTATTACTATTATTATTTATATATTATATATTTATCTATTGTTATAGTCGAGCGTTTTTTACATGAGCCTCTGGCTCGGGAGATTGGGTAACCACTCCCTACGTTATCGAAGTTCTATAAATTATTACTATTATTATTATTATTATTATATATTATTATTATTATTATTATTATTATTATTATTATTATTTTTTTTACATGAGCCTCTGGCTCGGGAGATTGGGTAATATTACTCCCTACGTTATCGAATTTCTATAAATTATTACTATATGATATATTTATAGAAATATAACTGATGGAGAATATACAGATTGTTATCAGTCGAGCGTTTTTTGAGCATGAGCCTCTGGCTCGGGAGCTCATTGGGTAACCACTCCTTGACGTTCGTGGGTTCGAATCCCGCTCGAGGCGTCTATTTTTTATTACTATTATTATGTATATTCTTCATTATTATTATTATTATTATTAAAAGAGGGTCTTGTTCTCAATTATTGTACTCCTAGCAACAAATTGACCCAAAAATGAAAACCAACACCAAACTGAAGTGTTCTGATAGTTTCACAGGTTTTTGATTGTGCGCATGCCCGAACTACAACACGAGGTTGTAGAATCATGAGAAAGTGAGGGATTGACCTGTATCGGCTCAGTTGAAGGAATAATCAAACTTCGAGCTGAAAACAACATCCTAGGTGATTTTGATACAACAATAATTGAGGTCTGTTGACGTACTCCTTTTGTAATAACAGTTCTCATGTACTATATATTAAATTGTATTTCTTTAATTTCTAAAAAAATTTAAAAATTGTGATTTTTTGTGTAATGTTTTGACAAACATTTTAAAAGCCGAGATAAAGTAACAATAAGAGGGAACGACGTTTGGTTGTACTCGTGGCGTTATTTTCTAGTATATTAGTAGACTTGCGTGAAGTAACTAAGGGCGGCTGCTAAGGAGGCTACTGTGTTGCAGGACAGCCAACAGCACTCAAAGTGCACTATCCATCTCAGAGCTTTCGTTTGGAACATCTTTAGAACACCTACAGCGATCGTATAGCAAGTCTACTTTCTTTTCGAGTTTTGCAATAGTATTAAGTAGCAGCGATTCGCGATCTTCATGCAACAATTGCAGATTGTCAAGTTTATCGTAGATTTTCTCCAGTAGTTGAGATGAACGGTCTTTTTCTGATGAACCTCCCTTTTGTTGGGAAGAACACAGCTAGAAAAGTAAGAAAGAAAGAGAAAAAATATGAAGAAATGAAGAAACGAAACAAGAACAAGAACAAGATGGACAAGGAGAACGAGGCGGCCGGAAGTGACGTCAATTGAACCCCAACAAATCATTACGTACCTTGAATAGCAGAGTTATCCCTTCCCAGCCAATCCCAACAAAGGGATAAAACACGTTTACGTCATTGGTTATCGTAGCCTCGCCAATGACTCGTCCATTGAGTGTGAACGATACCGGAAGTGTATGATCACGTGATGGCCGATCGTAGAGTATTTTACAGCCAATCAGATCGCCTCTGTGCGCCATACCACCTGAATCCAAATCGCATTCTATTCCGATTTTCTGATTGTTTCTGTCAAAAATTTTCGCCTCATCAACATGATACCCTGCCGAGTTGCCATACCAACCAGGGAACATGTGGGGATTATACCACTCGCCCGTGACCACACCTATTGCAATAAGGCGACGCTCGATACTTTCTTGAATGAGCACCTGAAGCAAAACACATGTGACCCATTATCAGTACAACCGCTTTTAACCAGGAAGGATCGTGGGCTCATTTATATGTTTCTTACTTCAAAACCTGGCCATTGTTTGGAGAGAGGTTTGAGGAACCTCGCTCCATGGAATTTGGTCTGTTCGCCTTCGTTACTTTGTACACATTCACTGCAGTTACAAGCAACGTACGTCAGTTGATGACCTCTAATGTCCACACCACGAGTGTCCCATGTCTACAACAAGATGATAAATATCACTCTAAACGCACGCTTGATAAATATGTTAAAAGTTTCAAATTCATTATATATATCTATATATATTTACATTTTGGTCTTTCATGTCTTCAGTCAGCTGTTGAGCCTCTTTCTTGCCGTATTTAAACACTTGATTAGCGATGTGTCCAATAAGTTGACGATTTCCCTCGGTTTCTCTTAACACCAGGCCCATTTTATTAGACTCTACAAAGAAAAGCATTTGTATAGAAAACTTTAATCTGAAGTTCCAGCATGGGTTACCTGTGGTCAGGGTTTCTATAGCGAGTGGGTTACCTGTGGTCAGGGTTTCTACGGCGAGTGGGCTACCTGTGGTCAGGGTTTCTATAGCGAGTGGGTTACCTGTGGTCAGGGTTTCTACGGCGAGTGGGTTACCTGTGGTCAGGGTTTCTATAGCGAGTGGGTTACCTGTGGTCAGGGTTTCTACGGCGAGTGGGTTACCTGTGGTCAGGGTTTCTATAGCGAGTGGGTTACCTGTGGTCAGGGTTTCTACGGCGAGTGGGTTACCTGTGGTCAGGGTTTCTATAGCGAGTGGGTTACCTGTGGTCAGGGTTTCTACGGCGAGTGGGTTACCTGTGGTCAGGGTTTCTATGGCGAGTGGGTTACCTGTGGTCAGGGTTTCTATGGCGAGTAGGTTACCTGTGGTCAGGGTTTCTACGGCGAGTGGGTACCTGTGGTCAGGGTTTCTACGGCGAGTGGGCTACCTGTGGTCAGGGTTTCTATGGCGAGTGGGTTACCTGTGGTCAGGGTTTCTAAGGTGAGTGGGTTACCTGTGGTCAGGGTTTCTACGGCAAGTGGGTTACCTGTGGTCAGGGTTTCTAAGGTGAGTGGGTTACCTGTGGTCAGGGTTTCTACGGCGAGTGGGCTACCTGTGGTCAGGGTTTCTATGGCGAGTTGGTTACCTGTAGACAGGGTTGCTATGGCGAGTTGGTTACCTGTGGGTTATCAGGGTTTTTGACCGAGGGGGATTAAAGGGGCAGTGTCAAGCCTCACGCATGCGCATTAAAATCAAAACAATAACACTCGGTTGAGAAGCTATCTTGCCCGTAGTGAGTTACAAAACCCCCCTAAAACCGTTCTAATCGCTAAATAAATGACCTACAAGACTCATGTAGATACTAATCTTTATTTAGAAAGCAATTTTAGAACTTCAATATATCAAAAGGATTGAATTCTAGATGTGAATTCACGGCGATATCAGTTTTCCAACGGCCGATCAAATAAAACACAGGAAGCCCAACACATAAGTAGATGGTGGGAAGCTCACCGGGTTTACAAGTAGTTCTACGTGAGTTTTTCTCTTCAAAAGTCATGAACAGTACTGCACCTACGATTGATGATCAAGATTCCTTCGCAATCGACCAGAATTACCGGTTTACAATTCGGTTTTCTTCACTCGAGGATGATGGCGGCCTGCCTCTCAACGGCTGTTCGACACTTTTTTCAACGGCTTCAAAGTCAGTTCTAAGATGAAATAATCCCCACTAGGAATTGTTGAAAATGAAGAACATGCTTTGAATTATTACTAGTGATCCATTAGACGCTTGAACAAACATGATTAAGGTCGATGGAAACGGATTCAAAACATCGAAAATAATAAAAGTCCACGGTGGACTTTTATTATTTCTCGCTTCTTCGTACCCAGGCTAACGCGGTCATATGGCTTGACACTGCCCCTTTAAGTCGAGGGGAGATACCTTCTACCCAACACCCTGACCACAAGGAAGTAAGGAGCCCAACAGAAGAAGAAGAAATATGTCAAAAAGCAACGATAATAAATTCCAACCTGCCATTGGAAATGTGTAACCACGTGCAGAGAAATATTCGGCCTGTAGATCGAAGACGAGGCAGTCGAAAAACTGTGTCAAAGACGAAAAGAAGCAGCAGAAGCTATTAGATACAAACAATGCCTTGCAAACAATGGACATAAAACATGGAAAGATACTTACAGAAGCTACGCCATGATTTTCATTTCTCTGTGATGAAAGACAACAATTAGTTTCTTGTATTGGATTGATTGATCTGGAAGGAAGGAAGGAAGGAAGGAAGGAAGGAAGGAAGGAAGGAAGGAAGGAAGGAAGGAAGGAAGGAAGGAAGGAAGGAAGGAAGGAAGGAAGGAAGGAAGGAAGGAAGGAAGGAAGGAAGGAGGAAGTGAGGGAGAGAGGAAAGGAAGGAAGGAGGAAGTGAGGGAGAGAGGAAAGGAAGGAAATAAGAGTGAATGAATTTAGAAACTTTTAGAATTTAAATTGAGAAATTAAAACTCCTCACCTTATGTGGATACTTGTTCTTTCCTTTGCGGCATCTACAGCAGCATATGGTCTTGTAAATGTACCGAAGGAAAAGCAAAGTCAGGGAAATAATGTTGAAAGGAACAGGAACAGCATGATAGTTGTTGTATGTTCTGATCGTCGTGGCTTTTCTGTACGACCATTCGTAAAACGCGTTATCCTGAAATACATGAGAAAAATAAATACAAATGTCTGCTGCGGGCGCGTCCCGCTGGACGCACACAGGGATCCCAACATTATACATTTCTATACACAGGGAACCCAATATATAAATGCGCGCGCGCGCTCAACCACAGGAAACCCATAAAAAAACGCAAATATCATTTTATTTGATTATTTAGTAGCCTCAAAAGCAATGGTTGGGCTGCCTGTGGTAAGGGCGAGGCAAATACGGCTCGTGTTGTTATCGAGCTTCATCCTCTCTTGCTTTACAGCACCCAACGTGTTGATATCCCAGTAAACAGACCCAATACGCGATTGGTTTATGTTCACTTCAGTGTAGTAATATAAATTCTATACCTGTACTTCTTGGTAAATGTTGGACAGCAAGGCTATCATCATGTTCATCAACATAACTACAGCCATTATCAGGAATGAACCGTACAACAGTTTAGCAAGGACATCTGATGTTTCGTCTGACGATTTTAGAGGATCAATGTTAGGATCTCCCAATAGAGACCACAAGAGATGCGTTGATGAGCTCCACCAGCTGCAATCAAAGGAACATCGCAGTAAACTTAGTGACAGTTTCATTATCACCAGTAAGAACATCATTATTATCATCATCATTATCAACATGATCATCACCATCACCATCATCATCACCATCACATCATCACCATCATCGTCATATCATCATCACCATCATCATCATCATCATCATCACCATTATCATTATCACCATCATTTTCATCTTCGCTTAAGGCAAATACATCCACTTCATGTACAGAAAAATGATGACGGCTGCATATTTATACTACAATCCTTTGTGAATCTAAATCAGTATTACTCACATCTACAAACCATCTGACACGTTCACATAAATTAAATAATGCTGGTAATAGCTTCATACTTACAAATTTTGATGTTCTTCACACTATGTTGCTATGTTTTAAAAGATGTACCGATTTTTAGCGCGCAAGGGATTGTGTGATTTTTAGCGCGCAATGTATATGTTCCTATGAGAGGAACGATAAAGACAGTATCAAACAAGCTAGACTTACCATGCTATGCCAGTATTTCCAATCTCGCAAAACCTGGTCGGAAGAATAAAGATATAATCAGTGAAGTATACAAAATATAAAACAGAATATCATCCCGCAGAATATGTACGATGACTGACCAGTGATCAACGTCGTGATGATTAGTGAATATCACGATACCGAGAAGAAGTCGACGTGAATATTTATTATTATTTTTATTTTTTAATTCAATAGATTTTAAAAGGAATATCTAGTTTAGCTAGTTTGCCGAACCTCTCAAATATATTCAAACCGAATTTAGTTTCTCCTTCTCAGTGTATTATCTGACTAAGCGCATTTTACTTCGTGTTCGCAAATCGATTATTTTTTTCTTTTTTTCTTTTACAAATTTAAGTTTTCTTATTTTGTATGGTGGAAGTTTTGTAAATAAAAAATAAATAAAAAATGTCCCCGTGTGAAACAACGACAAATCGATACGCGTATCCTAGATCACTTTTAATAATAATAATAACTTTATTATTTATATAGCGCTTTTTCTTGTGCTCAAAGCGCTGTTTATATAATTTACAGTATAAATATATAATATTCCTTTATATTCACCGCGCTGTGACTATAGCAACATGTGACGTAAAACTTGACCAATCAGAGAGCGCGCATCTTAATAATAATAATTATATTCACCAGTCTAAATAAACTAAATTCTGTAGCTAAAAAGCATGACTCACCCATGAGAAGAGGAATTTCTTGCCGAGTATGATATTTCCACCACGTAGACTTTAGTAATAGCGAGTGAAAACGCTAATGTGGCAGCTAAGAATTGCCCAAAGATCGCAAGAACAGCATTGAGTATTTGAAACAAGGCAATCTGGATGGATCCTGTGGACTTTCTAGACTCCATAATGTAACCAAACACTCTGAGTGTCAGGAACATGGCGTTTAAGCCATAGAGATAGCCCGCTACTGCCAGTAGACGATTGTTGGAGACCGAGCTGTAGTTTTCTTCTGCCCATGCGATTGAGCGCATCGTAACTAGAGCTATATATACAACCAATGTAACCGCATCGAGTATGTTCCACCGATCGCTGGAGAAAAATAATAAGATGGAAGAACTGACTGAATGACTGAATTGACATGGATGGATGGATGGATGGATAAATGGATGGATGGATGGATGGATGGATGGATGGATAAATGGATGAATGGATGGATGGAGGCATGGATGTGTGGATTGACAAATGAAATGACATGAACATTAATAATTATATCAATGAATAAATGAGAGAGAGTGTAACTGAAAAGATATAAACACATTCTTACCTGAAATATCTCGATATTATATTCATAAACACACGACTAATCTTTCTTCTGTTGTGTTGTGTTGGTATCTTACAGTCCTGCATCTCATCATCTTTAAACGTTGTCTCTTCTCTTTCCCATCGACGTATTCCTTTTTCCTTTTTCCCATAATCTGATGACGCATGCCTCAGTTTGTCACTCAAATGCTTCTCCATGACAGCTTGATAGATTTCCATCCAAAGTCTCCCAATAAAGAAGAACATGATGACCCATTCCAGGGCCGTAAAGTGAAGGGTGGACGGCTGAAGGCACATGGCGAAATGAAGACCAAGTAACGCAAGGTAACTCAATGTGTCACGCACGAATATGAAGTAAGGCGTGTTAAAATATTGAATATATCGATCTGTAAATAAACAATGACAATGATGAAGACCAAGTAACGCAAGGTAACTCAATGTGTCACGCACGCGTGTTAAAATATTGAATATATCGATCTGTAAATGCTGGTTCACACAAGCGTCGGAATCGGAAGCTTACGATCTAGTGAGAATCAAAACAACGCAAGCCATGTAAATCATGTAAGTGTCATGTAAGAATCGTAAGAAAACGAAAACCTTCTGATCCTTCCATTTCCGATTACGTCGCCCTTCTGCTTCCGGCGATTCCGATTATTAGTTCACTCTGATCATGAATTCCTATTACGACATATGGCTTACCAAAGATGTCGTATCCACTCAAAGCTATTTGTAAAAGAAAATATCGATTAGTTAGGTTACTGTTGGAATGTGTCCCGGCTACATACGTTACCCACTTCCTTCCATCTCCTTCCACCTCCTTCCACCTCCTTCCACCTCCTTCCACCTCCTTCCACCTCCGTCCACCTCCTTCCACCTTCTTCCACCTCCTTCCACCTCCCGCCTCCTCCTCCTCCCCTCCTTCCCGCCTCCTTCCACCTCCTTCCACCTCCTTCCGCCTCCTCCACCTCCTTCCACCTCCTTCCACCTCCTTCCACCTCCTTCCACCTTCCACCTCCTTCCGCCTCCTTCCACCTCCTTCCACTTCCTTGATGGTTCTTCACGTTTGGCTGTCATTTGTATTACTTACTTTTCAGTATTTTTTGAACGACTTCTCCTAGTTTGATTTCACCGTGGTAAAGGATGACGTCTTTTTCCTTAGTTGCCATAGTTTCCAACTCATTGATCTCAGGATGCACACCAAAGCCAACAGAAACCACGTTGACTCCCTCGTTCTCTATGCGATGTATCTCTCTCGTTAACTTATGACAGGGAACACCAAATTTGTCGTCAGTCATCACAATCAGAACCTAACAAACCAAGTGATAAGTCCATTATCATAAGTAATAACGTAACACAGCGGCATCAGAAACTAATAATTGTCTCCGAAGGCCCATGGAAGTCCTTACACTACGTCCCAGATTACCCCGTTCACATGGTTACTCCGTTACCATGGTTACTCCGTTGTGGTACCCGGTTACCGTGGCAGCGTGGCTATCAAATCACCGTGTTTACCCCGTCATCGTGGTTAACCCGTCATTGTGGTTATCCGTTTCCATGCTTACTCCGTTTATATGGTTACTTCGCCATGGTTGCCTATGGTTACCTGGTTTGTATGTTCTCCGGTGAATTTCTGGAATTTCTTCTTTGCACTCTTTAGGGAAGCTATGAATGAATTTTCATCTGATTCGGTTTTCTCACTTATTTGTACTGTTTGTTCGTTGAACTCGTTGAGCGTTGGCCGCTCATTGTCGTATATGATGGTAGTATGTTGAGGTCGTAAGATCGCCAGACATGCACTCGACAAATCTTGCATGTCTTCAAAGCTGTCACGTGTACAAGCACTTAATATCAAAACCACGTTACTTTCTGAAGACAAATAAGTCAATTACAGACGAACAAATTATACACTGATATGAATTCAATGAACACACCGATACAATCCTAACAACAGAGCTGGGTGTGTAGGCACCACCGTTGCTATGCGATCATTATACACTGATATGAATTCAATGAACACACCGATACAGTACAATCCTAACAACAGAGCTGGGTGTGTAGGCACACAACCGTTGCTATGCGATCATTATACACTGATATGAATGCAATCAATACACCGATACAGTACAATCCTAACAACAGAGCTGGGTGTGTAGGCACACCACCGTTGCTATGCGATCATTTGACACGAAAGCCGGCTGTGACTGGTAAGTTTGCAAGAGACTTTCCTCAATCACAAACAATAAATATGCAAGTCACGAGTCACTAATTTCTTCTCGGGTGGTTGCATGGAACACCTTGTTTAACGATGTGAGGTCAGTCCGTTTGGTTTGGACTCGCGCATGCGTACTTATTATTCGCCTGTATTCATGACTTATTCGCCCAACCTCGTCCCCAGGGCCATTTGTCTGCAGGGGTCACACGCGGATGGCCCTGGGGATGAAGTTGTTCAGTGTTCAAAGTGTCAATTATTTCACGACATATTGGTATTCTAATTTTCCAACTTTTTATCGTATCTCTCTTCCTCAAATTCACTAGTAATTGTAGAATCATTTTCGAGTTTATCAAACTCGTACTCGCTTTTAAAGTTCAACCAAAGATGTCATTCCTCGTTACCTTGTCTCGTCTTTGCAAGTCCAATGAGAATGTGAATCAAATACAGAATAGTGAAGACGAGAGGAAAAGAGGACCACATCAAAGACAGTCCAGAGGTTAAGAAACATCCATTTGAAGTTCTGTAACTCCATCCAAGGCTTGTATCTGAGATGATAGAAGGACCCTGCCCAGCGTCTCATTAGAAGGTTGTACACCACTGGATGAGACACGAACTACAAAGAAAAAAAATAAAAATAAAAATAAAAATAAATAAAAATAAATAAAAATAAATAGACATAAATAAAAATAAATTAAAATAAATAAAAATAAATTAAATTAAATTAAAATAAATTAAAATTAAAATTAATCATTAAAATTAAACTTTACTTCCAATAAAATTAATTAGTTACTGTAATATAGGTAATGTTGTCAATAATTTGCATGAATTGAAACAGCTAATTACGGCATAACGACACATTTTCTTACTCACTTGTAAAGAGCATTGAGATTTATATGTAATGCGCTTTTTCAAGAATTAAATTATTATTATTATTATTATTATTGCACGTTGCTGTAACAGCAAAATAAACCGAAAACAAAAATTATATAACGAAACGTTTGGAAATACATTTTTTCAACATTCACGTCCAAATCAAAACGATAAAGTAACGCTTTCCAGACGGATAATATGAAATAGACATACAAACAGGGCCTTTATCTCTTACATATACCTCACAATAGAGATCAATAGAACAAACGCCCTACCTTCTTCTGCTGAAATAAGACCGTTTTTTCCCAGATGCGATCGAAGTCGTCCGCTTCAAAGATGGCTCTCTTCATGTCATCACTTTTAAGTGGTTCAAGCAGCTGAATAGCAAAATCTTCTACTGCGTCTGCGAGCGACTTAAAGTCTTCAGCATCAGGGCCGTTCGTTTGGGCTAAGTTCTTCAGCCTGTAGCTGACCTGTACATGTATGTAAGAAAGAAATTGTTGCGGTGCATTGTTGTGGGGGTGGCAAGGCAGGCCCAATGGTGTTTTGCAACAATTCAAAATCATTCGGTCAACATCAACCGTTGTTTTTGCCGCTCAACAATTTTACTTCAACATCAACACGTAAAACGGATCAACTTCAACATTCAAAATAAGTTAACGTTCAACAGTAAAACAACCTCTCCTTCGTATTCAGTTCAATTTGGAATCTTCTGTTATTTAATGATTTGCCAAGAGCAGGTGGGTTTACAAAAGAACACAAGGTCCCCTACAAGGTAAACCACCCCCTAACACAAGGTCCCCCCTACACCTCCCCCTCCGTAGTATTGGTTTTTTTCCTAGGAAAATAAGTCGCCATTTTACGCCCCACGTTATAAAAAAATTAACAAAGGAAAATATCAATTATACTATATTAACATAAATAAGTAACTTAATAAATGAGCAAAATTTTATATAAAAAGTATTGAGAAAATTAAAAAGTATTGGAACGGCATTTTGAACAAATTAACTGTTAGTAGTTTACCATACAGTTACAAACAGTTCGTTTCAGGAAAGAAATGAAATGAAAGGATGAAAAACTAAATCTATTGCCAATGCGCTGTAATTAACATGAGAAAATTTACTTAAGACTGAGCCAAAATATAAAAAAAATTGAAGAAAAACATAGAACAAATGATAATACAAGGATAGACACGAAAAAAAAAAATGTGACCGGATTGGGACTCGAACCCGCGCTAATTAGCTGCAGTTTATGCAAAACACGAAAAATCGACCATACACCCGGACTTAACGTGCCTATGACGCTTATATTTTTTATTTTAAAAAAGATTTTGCATATGAAGTGGGTAGTAGTGGCGAAGTGGTTCAGTAGGGAGTGATTTGAGCTTCGCATTTGCTAAATTATAAAGGTTTGAAATCGTGATATGTAATTTTGGTGACGTCAACGTAGTATTTGCGTAACTTATTTATATGGAAATTTTCAAGCAGTACGTCTTTTCTGAAATGGAAAAACGCTGGACCTCGACGCCATTTATATAAGATCGAAACTCGTAGAAAAAAATTTTCTCAAGATTTTTTTTTCTGTCAGTAATTTGCACAAGGGCACTTTTCTTTATAATAAATGATGCGAACACCATGGACGTCAACAATGGGACCATATCAAACATTTCAAACGGTTATAACCCTTGGACATGCGAAGCTCAAAGTAAATTTACAAAGTATACTGAACCATCCCAAGTTTAAAACACTTCATATGTAAGCTTGTTTTTAGAGCTAGGAAAAAAAATAAAATCCATAGGCACTTTTAAATGCCGAGTCACCGTATGTGAACGTATGTACACAAAGATTTCAGGCGAACATCCGCGCTATCGGGTAGTACACAATCAGCGAAGTAGTCAAAGAGGGAGGGAACAGTAGTATCCTAGTCCTAAATGACTGCCCCTAACTACTTCAGCTATCTGTACTTCCGATTGTTTTTGAGGGTCAATTTAGTAGTCTATCGTGTAACGGTTTTTGTTATGGAAAAAAATCGACAAACGTAGTCCTCTGGAAAAATACGCTGGACCTCGACGCCAGTGACCCCCAAATCGAAACTCGGTCAGTGCGTCCCAAAAAAAAAAAAATTTTTTTCTTTTTTTTTTGTTCTATCTTTTTACTTTTTCATTGTTTTTATACAATTGCTTTTTCGAACACCATGGAATTCCAACAATGGGACCAGACAAACTGGCGTTCGCCGGTGTGTCCAGATTGGACAGGCCGGTGTCTGTGAGGCCAGTGTATCTGAGAAAGGATGACATTCACAGTAAATTTACAGTAAGTATAATTGCCTCTTCAAGTTTAAAACACATCAACATCCAGAGCTTGTTTTAGAGCTAGGAAGTTTTGAAATCCATAAAATTGTTAGCCCCTTAGGTAGTTTAAATAATGTAGTGTATAGAGAAACATAGGGTTCAGGCGAACCGTGCTTGTACTACCACAGGCAGCCCAAGCAATGATTTTGAATATCTGCAGATCGAACATAGTTCAAAATACCATACATTGCTTGGGCTACCTGTGGTAGTGTATCGTTATGGATCGAGGGTGTTTTGTAGACTGCATATATTGCTCTAGGTTTAGCTTTTTTTGTGTATCTGCAGATGGAAATTGGACCATAGTTCCTGTAATATAAAATTGCTAAAATCTTGCCAAATGCAGTCCACAAAACACCCAAAACAACGCTGGATATAGGTATTTTAAAATTTATTATATTGGGCTGCCTGTGGTAATGTATCGACCGATGGATCGAGATGGACCATAGTTCACTGTATTAAAACCATTGCTTGGGCTGCCTGTGGTAGTGTATCTGCAGATGGATCGAGATGGACCATAGTTCCTGTACCATACCATTGCTTGGGCTGCCTGTGGTAGTGTATCTGTAGATGGATCGAGATGAACCATAGTTCCTGTACCATACCATTGCTTGGGCTGCCTGTGGTAGTGTATCTGCAGATGGATCGAGATGGACCATAGTTCCTGTACCATGCATTTACCCAAATTATTTGTGGATGCCAAATTGCTTTCTGTTTAAACAACTAAGTCAAAAAGTTTTCATCATTCATCCGTTTCGATTTCTTTCACCATTTTAAATAGTTCCCAGTCTCTCTTTGCCCAGCCTCTCTCGGCCAGATCAGCCCGCTCAGCCCCAATTTGTTGATCAAGTTTTTTTCTTGTTGACATTTTGGAGGGTTTGTTGATCTTGACATGGATTTCAAACGTTAATTGAGTTTGGACAGTTTGCAGCGACTGTAATTATTTATTCGGTGATAATATATATGATACGATATTCTTTTAAGTTTGAGGATGTTTTACTGTAACTACGAAACGTATTTTGAATGTTGAAGTTGAATCGATCGGTTTTACGTGTTGATGTTGTATAAAATTGTAGAGTGACAAAATCGACTGTTCCCATTTAAATACTGACAACAAAATCACATCAACGGAAGGTTTTTGACGAAATAAATGAAACCAATTCTTCCAAAAAATCATGTATTAATTCCACAAACCTCTAAGGATTTTTCCAAACTATTAGTTTTACACTTCGTCAGCTTATGTACAGTTATCAGCTCTTGAATCTCATCGAGATCTCCATCGTCTAGA
The DNA here is from genome assembly GCA_033675265.1 of Actinostola sp. cb2023. Lineage (NCBI taxonomy): Eukaryota > Metazoa > Cnidaria > Anthozoa > Actiniaria > Actinostolidae > Actinostola > Actinostola sp. cb2023. Next base: position 252,700 of record JAUJYZ010000663.1, on the reverse strand, counting down.
GTTTTGTCCATTGTTCTTTCAAACTCTAAAATGGTAAAACAATTAGAGACAACTCTCGCCATTAATCCTAGTGCGTTAAAGCATTACTTTTGGTATTACGTACCTCTTCTCTCTTGCTCGTTGAGTCTGTCAGCTTCTTTGTCTAATGAAGAAGGGAATATAACACAGTGAAGCAAAGCAAAGGTTTGTCTGTATGTTAC
>JAUJYZ010000663.1:185000-247500 GCA_033675265.1 Actinostola sp. cb2023 | reverse complement strand
CGAGTTCCAAAAGAACGAAACAGCGGCTGTCTACGGTTGAAGATCCTGGCTCTCTCTTGTTCTTTCATGTTGGTTTGTGTTAAGCTTTGTCATAGTCCAGTTTCGCGTTGTTTTTAGAGATGACCGCTGTGTCCTTAGTCCAGTTTCGCGTTAGCCTTTCAGAGAACTGACAATTCAAAAATGCTGTCCATGACAAAAGACGGCACTTGTATTAGTGATTAAATGCCTCGATTTAGAAAAGTCCCGAGCCTCCGTGCAATTTTACAAAAAGGCTGTTTAATCTATTCCCGAAGATTGGTATTAGTGTCTATGATCACCGAGGAAATTTTTTAACCGTGTTATTATAGTGTTTTGTGAAAGAGTCTTGATTAGACTGTATCTGGGGAATGCTTCATGTTGCATATTTACACAATAAAAGAGTATAAATGTAAGGAGTGAATCGATCATGGCGGAAGGTCGGTTTACTTTTATGACTGGAGCAAGAAGGGAGCGGTAAAACCTAAAAAGTACAAAAAATGCGTGCCAACTGATGTCAAATAACTTTTGTGCATTTCCTTCTATTGCGCATGCGTTTACGATGTTGTGGAGCGGTTTTGAATGCTCGACATACGGGATTATAATAAGTACTAATCGGTTTGCTCTGTGAACGCGAAAAGGGACTATTCTACGTAGTATCAGCTTTTCCTTCATTTTATTTTTCTAAATTTCCCTCAAAAGGAAAGATTTAGTCTTTACGCTCAATCAAAATTTAAATTTCGCGACTAACCCTTAACAATAAAAAGGTACTTGGATTTAGTAAGAAATCCAATAAGAAAATACCTGTATTGAAGCTGTTTCACGCCCTCTCGGTTGTAAAACTAACACAGGTATCCCGTCTACGTTGTTTGGTTTCTTCTCATCTTGTTGAAGTACTGTAAGTTCGACATCATCCGCCATGACAGAACTAATTCATTAAAATTCATACGAGTATTTTATACACAATCGCTGAAGCGTGATGTGACTATTCTAGAATACATGCACATGCATAAATCATGTAATTCTACTTATATCTAATTGAATAATTTAGTATTTATAATGGGCTTTCAACATTATTCGTAAAGTTTTCTAAGAATGAAAAAACTCCAAATTAAACTCGGCTCTTTCTCGGTATTCCAACAACATTAGTCTACAACTCAAATCAATGGTTTCGTTGTTGATGTAGCGAGAAGCTGCCCATAAATAAAACTCGTTATCATAAAACGTCCTCCGCGCCACTCGTTCACAAGCAAAAGTGTAGTCTGCTTGGTAGGTTTAAGTAGATAAAAACCTCTGCTCGCAGGGTAGCAGAGAGCGGAGACTGAGAGAGAGAGAGAGACTGAGAGAGATACAGTGCTATGTGGGAGAGTCAACTGATCTCAATTACAATAGAGCAACAGCAATCCATAGGTACGGCCCAAGCCGTCGGTACGTGGCTCAAGTTTAACGGTTAATTATATATATGACTTTTCCTAGACCACTGTTTTGTTTTTATATCCTTGAAGTGATTAGCTACGATATCTACTCCACATGACTCCACTGAATTGCTGGTTTTCATTAGACGTGACTTCCGGTCTCGTGAGGAATTTTCATCAGCTGAATTGCACCTTTTCAAAAGAATACTCTCTGGTTGATAGCACATGACGGGCAGTGTTTGCCCGTCATTTGAAGCAAATAATGAGATTCAAGGAGTTTTAACAGCTGATTGAAAGCCAGCAATAGACGGTAGTAGTACGTATAGTACGGTTTACTATGCCGTTGCATTCAGTGATGAGTTTACTATGCCGGTTGCATTCATTTTCTACTGTTTAATTATTATTCTCCTATGGGAGTTAGTTGAGCATTTGTACTCTAAGTCTACTCTATCACGTATCATTTACGAGGGTTTAGAACAGTACTTACCTTTAACTGAAGCTTCAGACTTCAAACCTTTCCGGTGTGTGGGCTGCTGTGACCATGCCGTGACAATTCTGGAGAATAGTGGCCCTTGCGTGACACCCATGTTCACATAGCCAATAAATAGTTCATTTACCACTTGTCCAAACCCTATCAAATTTCTGAAATTTAGTAATTCTGATATGCTCTTTCTTGTGATGGGGTTCAATTCTTACATGAATTTAGAATTAAAATTCTAAAAAAACTCGTTCCCAGTACACCACTCGTTTTTAAAGTGGCTAATTACTGAGGTAGAAATATATAGCTAATTGAATAAAGAACATTTGTATTACATAGGTAGAAATATATTCAGCTAATCAGTGAGCTTTCAAGCTTTATTGTTTTGCACTTCACTGTATAAAACCTCGACGACTTTCTGGTGAAGATCTTTAAGAGCATTAAGCCTCGAGGAGATATCTCGAAGTGCGAGTTGTTCGCGAACTTCATACTGTGATCGCAGCTCTTTGATTTCATCGTAGATTTTCTCCAGTAGTTGATCTGAATGGTCTTTTTCGAAGTACCCAGGGGGCCGTACACAGCACAGGGCGAAAAAGATACCAAAAAATACTGAGAACTGTACTATTCAGTTTTTATTTATTTTTTGCTGTTATATACGTACTGCCCCCCCCCCCCCCCCCCCCCTTGAATTCTGGGTTATGTACGGCCCTGAGTACCTCCCCAGTTGCTGAAGAGGACACAACTAAAAGTTTGTACGAATAATCTAGAGATATTGAACGGAGAAAACTGACATGTTCCATAGTGTGACGTCACATGGTTTGCAAGCATTCCGCTTTGGTCACAGGTAGCCCAACCTTAGTATCAGTAGAAAAGAGGGAACCGTGAACGAAAATGCTGTAGGTATACGTAGGATCTGTAAAAGATCTAATCAGCTATACATATGGCAAACATGAAATTCAAGAAAGGCTGATACTACGTAGAAATAAAAAGCTTAACACAACACCAACATGATAGAGCAAGAGAGAGCCAGGATCGGCAACCGTAGACAGCTGTTTCGTTCTTTTGGAACTCGTCAGTACGGTGTAGCGTGAGCAACAAACGCCAACTTAGAAAGCCAATGTATGTTACTTGCGCATCGACTCTGAAACTCAACCAGCTCAAATTTAGAAACCCGCCGATTGGCCCACACCACAACACGTGCGGTAATATGGTCCAAAGGGCAAGAAACCAAAATATCATGTCGGTGTTGTGTTAAACCTAGGTGTGGATGGACAAAACCAATCCTACACTGAATGCATAGACAAACTATGCTAAAAATGTACAGCATATCGGATCTAAGAAGACCTACGGTCCAAAACATGAAAATATAAACTAGAAAAGAGGGAACCGTGAACGAAAATGCTGTAGGTATACGTAGGATCTGTAAAAGATCTAATCAGCTATACATATGGCAAACATGAAATTCAAGAAAGGCTGATACTACGTAGAAATAAAAAGCTTAGTATCAGTGGCGTAAGTACAGTAAATGTATGGGCTTTCTTGTTCAGATGTACTTTATAAAAATTAAAAAATCGTTTGCCTTTATACGCCTCGTACTTGTTCCTTGTGTTGTCCTTTACCTCTGTAGGAATTTCTAGTCCATTCCGCTTGAAATTGAGAGAGTTACGGCGGTTTTAATTTTTTTCCTACCAAGTAAGAAAATATAGAAGGTTGGTCACTGATGGCCGCCAGTGAACTCACATGGTTCCACTAAAATGCTCGTAAATCTCTCGAAACTAGACAGTTGAAGAGACTTCAACTGCTATGTGTAGGTTAGCCTGCGTAGCTTGGCGGTCTGGAAGGGGATTGGGAAGGGGGAGGGAGAGGGGGAAAAGGAAGGAGGAGGGGGATTGGGGAGGAGAAGGGGAGGGGAAAGGGGATTGGGGAGGAGAAGGGGGAAAACGCAGGCTATGTGTAGGTCAAATTTTGTATGTTTTCGTGAACGTTTACGCCTCAGATTCTCTCGAAAAGCCGAGCTGAGAGATTTGCCGTCTTCGGCGCTGGAGTCGCTTGTGACAGTTGTGTATTCCTTTTCTTGCACCATGCAGAAGCTACTCGCTTTACCGATCCATCAGGCTTACTTTGAGGTGAACTACTGTGTTCTTTACTTGTATAATCGCTCTCTTCGCTCAAATTTGAACTCGAAAGGTTTGAATAAAAAGCTCGCTTCTCTGTCTTGTCTGCCTGTCTTATGCGACTGATTTAGAGAGTTGTGATTGGCTAAATTATCCCTGCTCTGATTGGTAGAGGTGTTTTTTCGCGCGAACTACTGATCTAAAATGAATGATCTGATTATCATCTAATACGCTGTGACACATACCCTATATGGCAGATGGACGCTCCTACCAATGGGCTCCTGACGGTATTATATTTTATTGAGGTTCCTGTGCATTCACCTTGTCAAAATCAAAACTTTTTTATATTTCAAAATGCCTCAAAGACAATTCCGATAAAAATGAAAACAATCAAACTAAAAGGAAAGGACAAGAGAAAATTAAAAAGAAGAAGAAAAAAACAGAAAAAAAGATCGATTCCTGTGAGACTCGAACTCCAGACTTTTAGCTGCTTGATTGACATTATTATTATTTAATGAATTTGGCAAGAAGAAAACTCGAAAAAAGGAAAAGAAAAAATAAATAATGTGACGATTCTCCCGAGACATTCTAAGAAGCCGAGACATCGAATCGACTTACGTAAAGGTTGAGGATTTCGGCCTTGCCCGCGCTATCCCGTAGTGTAATAGTCCTTAGAGACATCGCGTTAATAAGGTTTGGAATTGACAACAGCCCGCGTAGCCTGATTTTCAGAAGGTCCTAGCGGAGGACCAAGGACCATCTGAAAATCAGGCTACAGCCCGCGGGGACAGTGTTAAAATCAATACATAGATGCGTACCGTAAGAAACCCGGCCAAAATAAATACACGAGTGTAGCTTTATTCAATCAAGTATTTATTACAGAGAATTGAAGTGGTTTAACGCTTACAAAATGTAGATCTTTATCAGTTGTTTCCTTCTCTCCTACTCGTTGCTTGTGCTGTATTTTATTCTCTGGCTATGTGTCTAGCGGCGATCCTAAATTACGGCTTCTAAAGGACAGAACCGTTGTGGTTTTATACTCGTATTCTCGTACTTGTTTGAATGATCCTGAATGTAATCAAAATTTATAGCCAGTTGTTTCCTTCTCTCCTACTCGTTGCTTGTGCTGTATTTTATTCTCTGGCTATGTGTCTAGCGGCGATCCTAAATTACGGCTTCTAAAGGACAGAACCGTTGTGGTTTTATACTCGTATTCTCGTACTTGTTTGAATGATCCTGAATGTAATCAAAATTTATAGCTTAGTGGTCAAGCTATCGTTAAAAAATCCTAATGCCCGACCAGATTGCAACGGCGAAAACCATATTTATATGATTTGTTTTCAATTTAATTTTTGAAATCTTTGCATGGATATATTTATATTGGGGTTCCTGTGCATTGCTTTGTCAAAATCAAAACTTTTTTTATTTCAAAATACATCAAAGAAATATCCGATAAAAATGAAAAGAATAAAACTAAAAGGAAAGGACATAAGCAAAAAAAAAGAAAAAAGTTAGACGACGAAGAACAAAAAAGCCCATGCATGTTATAACTCGGGCATTCCACAAAGAAGCCCGGGCAACCTTGTCCTCAGAATGGGTTTTACGGTAACGTTACAGTGCTAGTAAAATCGATGATTGATACTGACGACGGTACCAAAACTTAAAACTTGGTCGGCTGCTAAGCACTCATGAAGCTAGTCGCACTCGGCTACGCCTCGTGCGACTCTTACGCTTCTCTCGTGCTTAGCAGCCTCCCGCGTGCATCCATAACTCGATGGACGCACGCTGATCGTTGACCATTCCTTCAATGTGCCGCGGGATAGGGTATGTTTTTTGAGCTCCTTAGGCTAGGTCCGAGATAGGGTATCGTTTTTGCACTTTTAGTCTGGGATAGGGTAGTAACGCGCCCAACTACACCAGCGTTAATTATCATAGTCTGTTACAACTTGCAGTTCACCAAATAAAACAGCCGCAGAAACAACGTACTGTTTAATTACGTTTTTAGCTTAGGTCTGGGATAGGGTATGGAAAATCGCATTTTTTGGTCTGGAATAGGGTCAGGATTTCGAGGTATCCGCGGCACACCCCTACCCGATTCCCTCGCAGTTGTTTTAGGGTGAGAATACGTGACGCAACGAATGCGTTTCAAGCAAGAGAACACGACTATGGTCTCTTGGTTTCACGTCATGAGAGGGCGAGGTTTCCTACTAAGAATCATCGAGATAAAGTGATCAATTCAATCTTTATTCAAATTCTCAACATTTCTCATTTTACTAACTTTCGTTTCGTTTCGCATTCTTCCGTTATAAGCCTCGGTCAAAACTCACGGAAGTTATCAATGTCCAAAGCCGATCAAGAACTCAAACGTTTTAGTTCTTAGATTTCTTCGTTATAGAATGCTACACCTTATTCCATACCGAATACTATTTATTGTTAGGGAAGCTGAAAGAAGCGGGACGTCATACATGGAGCTCTTACTTTATGAGGTCGTAAACATTTGAATTAATAAATGTAGATTAAAATACGCAGCAGAAGAAACAGATATGAAGGACTTAACCAGACTGTAAGTCCAAAAATACAGTAATTTTTTTTGGAGCATCATAAAATTAGAAACTTAATAAGCTGAGGGAAAAACACAATAGATTTACAGTATGTGACCTCCCCAAGGACAATTCCTGGCTACCGGCCCCTGAGGTACGCTTGAATATCTCCATTGTAACTTAGAATAAAAAGAAGGATGACAGGATGGAGCCGATGGATTGTACTGAGGTTTCTTCTGTATTTTTGCTCGTCTCTCATGAGTTGCTTCTATTTTCGTTTCCCAGTTTTCTTCTTTCCACTTCTCATCATCTTCTTTTTGTTTGGTATTTTTATATTTCCATCTTCGTGTTCATCTTCAGCTGGTCTCTTTTTCTTCTCTGCTATTTCCCGGAGTTCCTTCAAATTAATAATAATAATTAATTATAATAATTATGTGCTCTTTCTGTGAAATCATGTTATCCTCTAGTGGTTACATTAGTTCATACCATTCTTGCAAATCGTTGTGCTTCGGTAACTCTTTCGTTCAACAGCATGACTTCTTCTTCTACAGTTGGATAAAGTGGCAGCTTTTTACCAATCAATTGTTCTATTCTTTGATATAATTCCACATCATACCTAAACACAAACACTCAGTTAGCAATAGTGTACATTCACCTTGAACAACAAAGTGTTTTTATTCTTACTGAGTGACAAAGGTTATTGATCGTCCTGAGCGTCCAGCACGGGCTGTCCGTCCTACTCGATGAATATAATCCTAGAAAACAATTAAACAATCATCACACAAATCATACTTAGAAAGCTTGACAAGAACTGATTATTGGATATAATCACAATGTATATATAAATACCTCTTATTAACCTCGCTTGCTCTGTCCATACGGGAAGTTATGGACCAAGTTTTTTCGCACTGCCTTATGGCTCAAGTTTGTAGCGTGGGGGCCATAAAAAGTGGGAAAAAGCAAGGATCCATACATGTAACTTCCTGTACAGACCGAGCAATTGACCAATAAGAGCGCGCATAGTATCTGTGCTATATAATAATGTCAGTTACTACACTTTATTCCCGGCGTCTCTAGAATGAAGTTTTGTTTCCTTAGACAGAAGATACAAAGTACAAAATGAATATATGTCCTGTGATTTCTTACTTTTGAGTGTGTTGGAATATCAAAATTAATGACCACGTCAACATGTGGTATATCCAGACCTCGACTAGCCACGTCAGTAGCCACTAATATTGATCTACTTTTGGATCTGAACTTATTCAGTGAGCCAAGTCGCTTTGACTATTAAAACAAGAAGAAAGACATATAACATAGTATAATATTATTTTGTTTTGATACAGTATTTACATTCATGACTACATTTTACATGTACTGTACATGTACAATAAACTATAGCGAACAACTGGTGCACAACTGGATACTTTTTCTGTGGGCAATTTTTGCTGGAATATCTCAGCACTCATATCATATGTTGTTAGTACAATTCTTCTACAAGAGATGTCAGGTCTGGGTTTTTGTAGGACTAAGGTAATTCATGATTGTCAATGTGTCACCTGTGACATTTGTCCATGAAGAGGCACTGCATTCAATCCCAAGTTTCTAATCATCAAAGTGACTCTGAAAGTATGGCATCCATGTTAGTCAAAATTCACAACATAATTTTACAGTGTGATCGCTGCAATTAATTAAAATTAGAAGCCACTAGTGAACTCTGAAAGCTACTCTGACAGTGACCTACATGTACTTCTGTCAGTCCCATCTGCTGAAATTTACATGTTTATTTGGAGTCTTTCGTCATGGCTGCTACATGTACATGTAACTCCAGAATGTGCCTCTGTGTACTTCAAATTATAATAATGAAACCCTTAACTAAAGTAATGACACACTACATGTAGTTGTTGAATAACCCCATCAAAAGTCAGTACCTTTGTACATTGTTGCATGTTCCACAAAATACCATAAAAGAATTGCCTGCGAGTTCATTCAGCACATATACAAGATAACAATCCTGAAAGGAAATTACAATGAACAAATGAACCTCTTGTTGATGATACAAGCATTTACTTACAGTATTATGAATTACAACAAGACCTACAATGTACAAACAACTATTGGGTAACACGTTATGTGTCATGCTTCTCCTAACACTTCTCTTGTGTTCTGATCAGTTCCCACATGCTCTAAAACTGCACATAGCATGCATGCGCATTTTATATTTCTTCACAACAAGCCAATTTAATTATTGTAAAGTCAAACCTTGGATTTGGATGGTATAAATACATAGCTTTGTTGTAGTTTCTCAACAGTTTGATACCTATACAAATGAACAGATGTCAATGAATTACTAACATAATTTAAATAACAACTCTTTCAGGCATTTTAACAAGTACAAAAATGCAGAATACTAAAGAGTTGACTTTGCTGGGGAAGACATACTTGGATGCGACTTCAACTTTGACTGGATTCTGTAATGATGCTCTTTGTAATTTTTGAACCTAAAAAAACATAAAAACAAACACAATTTGGTAAATAGTTGGTAAACTTATACTGTGTCATGAACTAGGAAAACATTGCAATAATAATAAGAACAACTATAGCGCCAGTTAGTTAAGTAGTGAGGCCCAACACACGTAACAAATCATGACTTTATTAGCAAACTAAGCTGAGGGAACTAAAACAACAACAACGTGGACAAAGATGGCCGATGAGGAGAGGCTCATGCGCATGACAACATGTAAGTACCGTTGACCGGTACTGGTGTAGTATAACACTACTACCACTACTACTACTACGGTACTACTAAATGTATTTACTATGCATTCATTACCTTTGTTGTCATTGTGGCTGAAAATAAAGATGTTCTCCTCTCTTTTGGAATGACTTTTAATATTTTATCTACCTAATAAAGCAGAGAAGTAAACAGTACATTATTTTATAATTATAATTGTAATAATATCAATTATTAGCAATGATAAATAACCCTGTTATGAAGAATAATTTAAAATGTCTTTCTCAAGAATGAACCAACCTCTACTTCAAAATCCATGTTGAGAATCCTATCAGCTTCATCCATAACCTGTCAACATACACATCAGTATACAATGACATTATACAGTAAGACATGTTTTATGTATGTAGTATGTTAACCTTATTGACATGTATTAGCATTACATTAACTATTACATTAACCTGTCAACATACACATCAGTATACAATGACATTATACAGTAAGACATGTTTTATGTATGTAGTATGTTAACCTTATTGACATGTATTAGCATTACATGTACATGAATGCCATAATAACTGAACCATACAATGTAGCAGAGAGCAGCATTATAACTTACCAAGTACTTGAGTGATCTTAGACTAAATCCTTTAGTATTTTCTAGATGATCAATTAATCGTCCTGGGGTAGCTTTAGAGTAGAATATTAACATGTAAGTCAATAAGACTGATCGATCAACAATAAAGATGAATCAAACAGTTTCATATACTTACCAACGATGATGTGAGGTTTTTTAGCAAGCATGAGAGATTGTGACATCATATCAATACCACCAACAATGACAGCTAAAAACAGTAATAAAATCAACGTAATAAATCAGTAATACCAACATCATTTTAGTTTCATCATCATCATCATATTTTTCCACAAGATATTTACAAAGATAAGCTTATATAAAGTACAAGTTTCTCACCACATTTAACTCCAATGCCAGACCCAAGGGCTTCAATCTGCTCTGATATTTGAAATGCCAATTCTCTAGTTGGTGTGAGGATCAGAGCAAACAGCCTTTGTGGATTATCAAGCAACGTCTGCAGGATTGGAAGAGCAAAAGCTGCAGTTTTACCTGAGCCAGTCTCCGCCAAACCAATAATGTCTTTACCTATTACCAACAAGAGTATTGATTTAAATATACACTGAAATTATGAGTGAGTGAGTGATTGTATGAACGCGTTCTTGCCTTCTAAAGCCAGTGGAATCGATTCTTTCTGAATGAGTGTTGGTGTCGTCCAACCAAGTTGTTGACATGCTTCACAAAGTGGCTCTACAACACCCTGTAAACACAACCACAACGAACAAAAGAATCGATTAAAACATCACAACTGACTGTCTGTTAATGTCTAATTTTCAAACCATTCCTACGTACCAAGGATTTGAAGGAAATCTCTTCGTTCTTGTCTTTTTCTATGGAAGCCGCCATTTTGAATCCTCCACGTGTATCTATGACATCCGGTAAGCTCGCATTGCTTATCGGGAATATATCTACTTCCGGTGGTTCACCATAGCAACCAGTGAAGACAAACCAAGATGGCGGATGTGTATTAGATTTAGAGTTTACTTTATATTTTCGGGGGTGATTTGTTATTATAACCCCCTTTTACAAAAGCTATATAGGCCTGCAAGTGTACGAAATGTCCTCACCGGCTGGGATGTCTGTTGGTCTGAGAACTCCCCGAATATATTCAAAAGATAAAGCAAACTTGCTGCATGTAGCTAGTAGTGAAGAGAAAAGTCCAGTTCGAGATACGATGAAGAGACCAGTTACTCATGTTGAAGAACAGGTTTGAAAAATACTTGAATAAGAAGCATATGATTGTTTTTAATGGAGAATCTGAGCTAATATTTTGGCAGGCTTTTTAAAATACCATTGTCCAAAGACATCAGGATGCCAGTTTAAAATTTGTCTTTAAGTTAAGCTTACTTCATACAATATGTAAGCTTATAAATGTATATAACTTATGTCAAGCTCATAGATTGCTGGTTTGCAATCAATCTATGGAGATTTAAAGTACCAAGACGCAGCGGCCATGTTGGTGGTACAAACAAGCGAAGCTAATGAGAGCACTTTGTTATTGCATATCGACACCAACATGGCCGCCATGACGTCACGTGAATGGTCACTCAGAATATAACTCAGCTGTGATTCTCTGATTTTACATATCATTATAAAGGTACTTCTGATTAAAGACACTCAGCATACTATAGAAAGGATTTTAAAAGATATGGAGAAGCCTTATTCTGTGGTGAGTTACTATTGGGATCCCTGTGGTAGGATCTTCATTGGTTGGGTACCCTGTGTTCCTCAGGCCCTTTCTCTAGCGGTGTACACATCCATTGAAGGAATGACAATCAGTCTTATTACTACAGTGGAATCTCCTATAAAACGAAGATGTCCGCTTATGGGAGGTGTCTGCTTATGGGAGGTGTCCGCTTATGGGAGGTGTCCTTATGCTTATGGGATGGGAGGTGTCTGCTTATGGGAGGTGTCTGCTGCTATGGGAGGTGTCTGCTTATGGGAGGTGTCTGCTTATGGGGAGGTGTCTGCTTATGGGAGGTGTCTGCTTATGGGAGGTGTCTGCTTATGGGAGGTGTCCGCTTATGGGAGGTGTCCGCTTATGGGAGGTGTCTGCTTATGGGAGGTGTCTGCTTATGGGAGGTGTCTGCTTATGGGAGGTGTCTGCTTATGGGAGGTGTCCGCTTATGGGAGGTGTCCGCTTATGGGAGGTGTCTGCTTATGGGAGGTGTCCGCTTATGGGGGAGGTGTCTGCTTATGGGAGGTGTCCGCTTATGGGAGGTGTCTGCTTATGGGAGGTGTCCGCTTATGGGATGGGAGGTGTCCGCTTATGGGAGGTGTCCGCTTATGGGAGGTGTCCGCTTATGGGAGGTGTCTGCTTGGGATGTCTGCTTATGGGAGGTGTCTGCTTATGGGAGGTGTTTGCTTATGGGAGGTGTCTGCTTATTGGAGGTGTCCGCTTATGGGAGGTGTCTGCTTATGGGAGGTGTCTGCTTATGGGAGGTGTCCGCTTATGGGAGGTGTCCGCTTATGGGAGGTGTCTGATTATGGGAGGTAATAAAAGCAATGTCTTTGTAGAGAAAGAAATGCTCAGGACCTTTTGGATGTGTCTGCTTACAGGGGGTGTCCCATTATACCCCTTTTGGGAGGTGTCTGCTTAAAGGAGATGTCCCATTATACCCCTTTTGGGAGGTGTCTGATTAAAGGAGATGTCCCATTATACCCCTTTTGGGAGGTGTCTGCTTAAAGGAGATGTCCCATTATACCCCTTTTGGGAGGTGTCTGCTTAAGGGAGGTGTCCTCTTACAGGAGGTGTCTTCTTTTGGGAGGTGTCTGCTTTAAGGGAGGTGTCCTCTTACAGGAGGTGTCTGCTTAAGGGAGGTGTCTGCTTATAGGAGGTGTCTGCTTATGGGAGGTGTCCGTTTATGGGAGGTGTCCGCATATGGGAGGTGTCTGCTTATGGGAGGTGTCCGCTTATGGGAGGTGTCTGCTTATGGGAGGTGTCTGATTATGGGAGGTGTCCGCTTATGGGAGGTGTCTGCTTATGGGAGGTGTCTGATTATGGGAGGTGTCCGCTTATGGGAGGTGTCTGCTTATGGGAGGTGTCTGATTATGGGAGGTGTCTGCTTATGGGAGGTGTCTTCTTTTGGGAGGTGTCTGCTTTAAGGGAGGTGTCCCCTTTTGGGAGGTGTCTGCTTAAGGGAGGTGTCTGCTTAAGGGAGGTGTCCTCTTACAGGAGGTGTCGTCCGTTACTGGAAGTTCAACTATATTAATGTTTCCTCTGCTTTTTATAAGGGTGAATTTGATAGAAAAGAAGAAGAATTGCAAGTACTTTTAAACAAAAGTCAAGAGTTATTGGTTATGCTTCAGGTAGATAGATACCTGTAGTTATCTTTATCTTTCATTGAATACAGGGTTCTTATGTGAGTGGGTTACCTGTGGTTAGGGCGTATGACCAGGAGGGAATAAGTTCTAGTCCTCTTTCAGTCAAACACTCTAACCACAGGTAATCCACTTACTGTAGAAAACCTGTTTTGACTGATAAAATTATGCCTGTAAGTGATTCAACTGCAGAAGCTGGGGAGACTTGTACTGTAAGTTACCACAAGAAATCTATACAGGGTAGCAAACAAGGCTACTGCAGTAGTTTTTAATACACATGTAGATATTAACTGATTCTTATATACATTATATGTACACAGGTGATGATGAAGATACGTAATGAATTGGCCTATGCCAGACTTGATCTTGAGAAAGCCATCAAAGCTGATTGTGGGGTAGGGAAATCATGGCTTAAATATTTAATTAATAGTAATTTGTTATTCAAGTAATAAGTTTTCATTCAAAATGTCAAAAATGCAGAGAGAATCTTGAAAAATTGTCCTTCAGCAGCATATATAGTTGAAGTTAAAGAAAGGATACAAATGTGACCTGATACTGCTATGAGTTGACTTAATATGTCTAAGATGCAGAGAGAATGATTGTCATGCTGAGAACCCATTATCTAGTGTCACTGTAAGTTTTAATATCATAACTTTTAATTTTGTTATGCAGATAGAGATTGCCAAAAAAAGAGTCAAATGGCTGCAACAAAGACTTGAAAAACTTCTCACAACAACAAGGTCTTACTGTAGCCTTCATCTAGGTGCACCCTCAAAGGTGTGAGAGAGAGATATATAAAATTATTGATTTTTTTCCTTTCTCAAAGATATTGCATTGAACTTTGAACTTTGTTTTTCATTTGTAGTTCCTAGAAAAGTGTGAAGTTTCTGAAGAGTTGTGGAGCATGTTATCAAAATCTCAGCGTGAACGATACTTCAATAGAAAGGATGACCGCCACGGTTATAATAAAGATTCTGTTACTGTTGTTGATGATTTTGCCAAAATGGTTCTTCAGCCTGCCCCCTATGGTGAGCTTTTGGCACGTTGTTGTCTTCAAATATTGATTTTGATGACCAAATAAGGAATTTGATGACCAAATAAGGAATTGGATGACCAAATAAGGAAGTTGATGACCAAATAAGGAATTTGATGACCAAATAAGGAAGTTGATGACCAAATAAGGAATTTGATGACCAAATAAGGAATTTGATGACCTTAATTTGATGACCAAATAAGGAATTCGATGACAAAATAAGGAAACACTTTTCAAAAGATTGTTTATCCTGCATATCTATATATGTGTGTTATTGTTTTGTCCCTTTTATCTTAGATCCTCTTATCAAGGAAGGACGATTAGTAAGCTCTGCAGCTTTTACTCGAGGAGATGAAAATGAGCAAATGAGAGAAGAAGAAGAAAGTCGTCCCACTTCAGCAAAACAACCTCTTGATAGGTGGGCATAATCATTATTGTTCATACATTTATACAATGTGCTTACATACCTACATGGGTAATTGTCATTAAAGCTTTCTCAGATAGCATCAATCATCAGCTACATGCATGTAGTGTAATCTTGAGATTTAATGTCTCTTGTCTTTTCCTACATTAGCAAGAAAAAGAGAAAGAAAAAGAAGAAAGGTGACTCAACACGGATTGGTAGCCCCTCCCTGAAAGGCTCTTATCATGCAGTATTACCAGGGGGGGATCTGTATGAAGGTGAAGACGATAGCACCCCAGAGCCTTTGTCAGAGTCGGAAATTGATGATGGCACTACAGAATCTATCATCAGTTCTATTGGTCCATTACATGATAGTAAACCAAGTGAAGTATCAGGTACTAGAACTACTGAAATAATATTATAAAGTATTTAACTATTAGGTGGCAGAGCCATGAGGGCAGGATGACTTGATAAGCAAATACTGATGATGCACATGTGTCAATATTTTGCATGCCTTATTCAAAAATAAAAATCGTCCATCATTCAAAATTGGTACATGAAGCCCCCCTCCCCTCCTCCCTTTTAATAATAATAATAAATTTTTGAAACGGCTAGATGAATAACTATTTTAGTTACAGTCTGTCTTTGAAATGCCTTGATTCCATTTTAGCACAATTGCAAAATATATGCATCTACCCCTCTCTCCTTTGGTTCCTACCTGCTAGGGAGGGGTACGCAGCGACTGGCTGATTGTCACGATTTTTTCAACCTCTGAAGTTTCAGTTGCCAAAAACATTCAGTTGGTAGAAACAATGATCGATGATCAACCTCAAGATTCAAGTGTTGTAGCACGAGGTGAAGACCAGGAGTACTGGGACACAGACCATCATAAGTTTGAATGGTCTGACTACATGTTGACACTAGACCCACAGTCATGGCACGCCCTTGGAATAGCTGTACAGGACAGCTTTATCTCTAAAGGTACACAATATTTATATGATGATTTTCAGCTATTCCTTCTAGAGCGTTTTAGTCATTAATATCTCAATCTTGGTTATCACGAACAAGGTGTCCAAATCCAAGAGATAGAGTTCAAGATAACGCGGCGTGGTCGAGATAGCGGGGTTCTACTGTAGTTCGAGATAATGGAGAGTTCGAGAAACTAACTATGGTCGAGATAGCGGGGTCAGTTCGAGATAACGCGGCGTGGTCGAGATAGCGGGGTTCTACTGTAGTTCGAGATAATGGAGAGTTCGAGAAACTAACTATGGTCGAGATAGCGGGGTCAGTTCGAGATAACGCGGCGTGGTCGAGATAGCGGGGTTCTACTGTAGTTCGAGATAATGGAGAGTTCGAGAAACTAACTATGGTCGAGATAGCGGGGTCAGTTCGAGATAACGCGGCGTGGTCGAGATAGCGGGGTTCTACTGTAGTTCGAGATAATGGAGAGTTCGAGAAACTAACTATGGTCGAGATAGCGGGGTCAGTTCGAGATAACGCGGCGTGGTC
Source organism: Actinostola sp. cb2023 (assembly GCA_033675265.1). Taxonomy (NCBI): domain Eukaryota; kingdom Metazoa; phylum Cnidaria; class Anthozoa; order Actiniaria; family Actinostolidae; genus Actinostola; species Actinostola sp. cb2023. The sequence goes on along the minus strand of JAUJYZ010000663.1, from coordinate 231,307 downwards.
GAGATAGCGGGGTTCTACTGTAGTTCGAGATAATGGAGAGTTCGAGAAACTAACTATGGTCGAGATAGCGGGGTCAGTTCGAGATAACGCGGCGTGGTCGAGATAGCGGGGTTCTACTGTAGTTCGAGATAATGGAGAGTTCGAGATACTAACTATGGTCGAGATAGCGGGGTAAGTTCGAGATAACGCGGCGTGGTCGAGATAGCGGGGTTCTACTGTAGTTCGAGATAATGGATGGTCGAGAAACTAACTATGGTCGAGATAGCGGGGTCAGTTCGAGATAACGCGGCGTGGTCGAGATAGCGGGGTTCTACTGTAGTTCGAGATAATGGAGAGTTCGAGATACTAACTATGGTCGAGATAGCGGGGTAAGTTCGAGATAACGCGGCGTGGTCGAGATAGCGGGGTTCTACTGTAGTTCGAGATAATGGAGAGTTCGAGATACTAACTATGGTCGAGATAGCGGGGTCAGTTTGAGATAACGCGGCGTGGTCGAGATAGCGGGGTTCTACTGTAGTTCGAGATAATGGAGAGTTCGAGATAGCAGGGTTCTACTGTAGTTCGAGATAATGGATGGTCGAGAAAGTGGGGTAAATATACTGTAGCTCAAGATAGTGGACAGTTCGAAATAACCATGGTCGAGATAACCCGGTCAGGTCGAAATAGCGGGGTTCTATACGCCAGTTTCATTACTTGTTTACGAAACAAAAATAATACGCGCAAATAAGAAAATCACGTTGATATATTGTTGTTATTATTATAGAAAAACACCGATTTGATGCTGATCTTCCTTGGAAAGAAAAACCCATGAAAGTCAACAGCGTCATTGATGTGCATGTAAGTACACACAACAAATAAATATCATTGTGTATAATGAATAGAAAATTATATGTATATTTAACCCCTCGACCTCGATTTTTGAAATAAGCGCCCCCTCTCGAATAAGCGCCCCCCTCGCCTCCCCCCCAAATATGTCATTGATTAAGCACTGAGCAACATAACGTGGTAATCACAATCAATGATCCAGCTCCATGAATGTACAAAGCCTTCGCCTTGTCAATTCTTGTTACTGTTCTAGTTTTCATTAATAAAGTTCTGTTGTATCGACTCAGATGTTGCCGGTATTTTCCGAAAAATTAAATAAGTGCCTCCTCCCTAATAAACGCCCCCTCCCTAATAAGCGCCCCCTCCCTAATAAGCGCCCCCTCGAACCCTCCAAAAATCAAATAAGCGCCCATTTCATGTTGGGTTGACTTGTCGTATCTGTTGTTATTTTTGATAAAGAAAATCGCCCTTGACAAGCTTCTCCTTCGTCTTCATCGCATGTACGAGGCAATCGATGTGGCTACACAAGCCACTATCGACCCACTCCCCAAGGACAAGAAAATGGAGACAGTCATGGGAAAACAAGAAGGTTGGCACGAGTTTTATTGTCGCTGATCTGAATTCCTTTATATAGTGATATTAATAAATAATAAATAGTATTAATAAATAGTATTGTATTGTGTTGCAGACACTGGAGCCCCTTTACAGGGAAGGCCTTACACCAATCGTAGCACGGTATGTTCCAATCATTTCTATTCATATGATGATGATGATTATAATATTATTCATACACTTAACTTAGTCATTGATTTCTATTTCTCTTTGATTCTATTCCCAGGCCACCGCGGACAGTACTAGCCCTTCGTCACGTGATCTAATACTTCCTCCTTTACCAGACGTCAGTCCTAAAAGCGTTACGTTCATGCAATTGTCTGCTGAGTCAAGTACGACAAAGCTAGGCCGTAGGGTAAGACTCTTCTATATATCATAGTTTATGATATATTTATGATAGGCATGCACTGAAATACAGCACTGAAAAACCATCCTGAAAACAGGTCGTCAAGACAGCACTTTTACTTTACGGTTATTTTGAGGGGGGGGGGGGGGGGGTAGGAGAGGAGAGGGGAGGGGAGGGGAGGGGTTGTATTTACCATAGTGCAAGTAGCCGAGTCGCAAAGGGACGTCTGACCTCTTATTTTAAAACATCGAGGAAGTGCGAGAAACCCTTACTTCTCCCGACGAAATTACTAATCGCGTCGCATTGTTTTTATTCTATTTTATAGAGATGCGAGAAGTTTTTCCCTCGAAAGTCTACAGAATGGTGTGAGGATCTAAAAAGTGGATATGACATGCCTAGACTAGTGAGCTTTAAACCACCTCCTATCCATAAAAAGACAAGTAACGTACAGGTGCAGTAAATTAACCAATAATGTTGGTGCGTTTGTCAATCATATAAGACGAGCGTTCAGGGATCTATATTCTTCATGGCCTTGGCGAATGCGTCGACTTCTTGGACAATACATACACTTGACGTTCACATTGCCTCACTCAACCCTGACCGGTCTGTCTGCCGGTTTTAAAATGTTACTCAACCAGCGCCATCTTGAACACGGATGGGATGTTCGAGGAGGTACAACAACCATAGATAACATGCCGACAGACCGGTCTAACAACTTCCCTGGATCTGCTACTGACAGTACGTGTTAATTACGAGAGCGGTCAACGGTGTGCTGGGAGATGGACAACTGTTCTATTGATCCAGCCAGAAAAGTTTATTGATATTTTTGCCAGCAACGAACTTGAGGAGAGAAACACCGAAATGTCACCAAGAAAACCTTGTCAGCCCAAATAACTTCTCCCAGACAACTTTTTTTCTGAACATCCCACCCCCCCCCCCCCCCCCCCCAAAAAACGTTTCCCAGATACTATGTTTTTTCCGAACCAAAAAAAAACGTTTCCCAGAGACTTTTTTTTTTCCGAACCAAAAAAAAACGTTTCCCGGGTACCCCAAAAAACGTTTCCCAGGTGTTTTCAATCTGGAGAACCCCCCAAAAATGTTTCCCAGGTGTTTTCAATCTGGACAACCAAAAAAAAACGTTTTCCATGCAGGTGTTTCAATATGGAGAACCCCAAAAAAGTTTTCCAGGTGTTTTCGATATGGGGAACCAAAAAAACGTTAAAAAATTACCAGGAGTCTTTAACGTTTGCCAGGAGTTTTGGATCTAATTGAGCGAGGGGTACTTTTTTCCCAGACCAGATGAAATTCATAATTAATGTCATTCCCAGCAAACTACCGTCAGAACAGCTTTTCCACTGAACAGATGCCGTTGACCGCTCCTGTAATTACTACATGTACACTGTTTATCGCCCATGCAATAATACCTATGATACTGTAATAAAGTTATTTATTTGTCTTTATTCAGTCACGATATTTAGGACGTAAAACTACTGAAGGCCAAAGTAAAGAAAAAGATCAAAATCATTTATTCAGGTAAATAGTTGTACGCCTTTTGATGTTCAATGGCTGATTCTCTCTTCTCTGTTTTCGGCTTTCTACTCCACATTTTATTGGACTGCCAGTATTCTATGGTGTTCTATGGTTTACTGTTTGCTACGTTTACCTGTTAGCTGTGTTAGTAATTGACAAACTTCTATGATATTGTCATATAGAAAACATGAATGGAAACCAACCGTAGTGAAGAGATTACTCGGTGTTATGAAAGGTAAGTAAAGTAAGTAAAAGCCGTATTTACTCAATGTTTACTGTTTTGTAAAGAGCATTGAGGCTTTGTGGAATGCGCTGTTTTTGTGTTTATTGAAGAAATAAATTATTATTATTATTATTATTATATTATTTAACGTCCCAATCCCTTCAGTCGGAAACCGTTCTCCCGGGAGCCAGACGGTGCGCCCTTTTACCCCCCTCCGTCCATCAGTGCTCCGTCATACGGGTATTTAAAGCTGCACTGAGCAACACCGATTAGAGGGAAGTCGAAACAAGGATGCGAGGTCATGAAGAATCGAAACGGGTACCTCTCGCTTAGAAGGCCGCATGCTCGAGGATCCAGCGGTTTTTGTCCGCGCTCCGAAGTCACCGGCCGAAACAACCCGCTGGATAAATTACCTGCTATTACGAGTTCTGTGGCGTGATACGAATCTTGATTTTGATTGGCCCTCTTTTTGAGGGTAAAAAAGAGGGCCAATCAAAACTCGACCATAATTTCCAAAGATAGCGTCCATGTTGACGGATGTATTTGCGTGATGCGATCGATCACGTACTCTAGTTTTTCCCCGGGATCGATTTCCTAAAGCCAGAACAGCTCATGGACCTTCATGGTTCTCGAAGCGTTTAATTAGTCGGGCTTCCTGTGGAAGCTCCGACTCTAAAAATGAGCTCCGTTCTTCGTTGACCCCAAATCACTAATTGGGTTCTACAGCGCATGCGCCCTGTGTCGGCCGCTAAGATAATCACCGAAGGCTCTAACAACATGACCAGTTATCAATACGAGACTGGTCGAGTCTGAATTCACAAACCTTGTTGGAGGAAGTTTATCAGTGTCGTCTTGTTTTCAAAATAACCACAATAATTCATAGAGCCGATGGATTTATCAATCCAGTACTAGTACTGCAAAGGGTTTAGAGATCTTTAGAACTTTAAAAAAACGAATCGAAGTGAGTTGATACACGCAGCCGGCGGTGAAGAGAACAGTTGTAAGGTTTTCAGCCGACCGATAACCGTCGAGGTAAATCCATATTTACACTTCATCCAAACATTATTTAATCACTCTGCGATGTCTAGTTTATGTATACGGTATTTGTATTTGTATGGATATATTTATGGTAACAGATAAACTATGTCATTGTCATTCATGACTCGCCGAGTTTGTGAAATCGCAGCCGTACTGAAATTGCAAGGAAAGCATGTCCTATCGAGCTCGAGTCAGCAACGACGAGGAACCAAACACTGTTTTAATCGCACTATAATTGCGTTCTGAAATGAAGTTCATAATGAGAGACGCATGGGCACCAACATAAACAAGAGCGAACTATTTGACCCGTTTGAGCATAGAATTACTTCAGTACGTGTATAGTGTTATTGAAGCCTTTGTCGGTAAGCTTAAATATCTTAAACAAAAACAAACGATGGAAGTTATCAGAACCATCTGACCCGATGCAACCTCAAGACGTACCAAATACGTCTGATTGGAGATGTTTATCTATGACTCACCGACAAACAGTCTCCCTCGTCACGTTTGGTATGGCCGGCCTGTGGTCCAATATTCAGTATTCCGAACTATAGACTAGCCTGCGGAGGAGGCTAACTTTCAGAACTTTACAGTATATCAGTAAAAACGTTAATAGCCCGACTTTACGCTACTAGAGCGTCTTGTTATCGTTAAAAAAAAAAGGATGATATGTATTTGCACAGCTACCGACAGGATATGGCAAAAGCTTGATATTTTTGCTAGTGATATCCGATCCTTAGAGCTGGTAAATGTGTTGTTTGAATTGGGAGGCCAGAAACGATTTGAAGCTAGAAGTACCGCCAACTGAAAGAATACGCACCACGAGTACGGAATACAGAGTTTTCAGCGTATATATCATTATGAACAATCAGGACTTCAGTTATCACTTCATTTTTGACATTTCTTTAGGGTCTGAAATTCGAGCTATGCTAAATCCGCTTGAGAGCGTATCACGCCCCAGAACTCGTACTAGTAGGTAATTTATCCAGCGGGTTGTTTCGGCCTGTGACTTCGGAGCGCGGACAAAAACCGCTGGATCCTCGAGCATGAGAAGGCCGCGGACTAACCAACTAAGCCACCCTTGCTCCTAGGTAAACCTTACTAACAAACATTCCCGGGGGAGGGGGGATGCTCGTCAGAAATAACCCCTAAAAGGTATCAGAATCTCAACTGATTAGTGTACTGACAATTTTTTAGTATTATTTTAGACATGAATACAGAGTTTCGCGCGCTCTGATTGGTCGACCGTCCAGTGATTATGAGACGATAATCACTGGTCGAGCGGTGATTATGAGGTCCTGATTAAAGGAAGTAAAAAATATAACGTTTATGGTTATCCTGAATTTCGTCTTTTCTCTGATATTCAAGTCTAAAATTATAGTAAAACAATGATTCACCTCAGGCTTAGTGATTATTGGTGAATATTCACCTCCACTTAGTCAATATTCACTAAGCTTGAGGCGAATAATTGTTAAATATTAAAGACACGGGTAACTACCCAATCAGGGACATAACTCTAACGGTGTTAAAAAACAACAACAACAAAAACGGTGTCGTGTAAGGTTTAAACACCCTAAGTGGTACCACGATTTTATAACCCCCTCAAGGTACGACGAGCATCCCCACCAATATTATATGGAGTCCTCCAACACCCCCCTCCCCCCGGGGTAAACAAGTTGCTGTAAATCCACCGTTCTATAGGGACTGCGTACTTCAGATATATCACCTTTAGTTGATCTGTCCAGTGTTTGATGCCACTCCAAAATTAAGTGAGAGGGAGACAGTTTCAGTTGACAAAGACACTCCAAGATGGCGAAGGTTGATGGTAAGTACAATATACAATAGGCAGGTATTGCAAGGAAAAACAGCCAGACAGGTACGCATGTAAACAGACAGACAGATGGCCGGCAGGACACACGCACAGACTAAACGGATTCGTGGATAGACAGACAGGCAGATAACTGAACTAATAGATATACAAACATACGGACAAACAGACAGACAGACGGACGGACAGACTGACGGACAAACAGACAGACGGACAGAAAGACAGACGGACGGACAGACAGACGGACAGACTGACGGACAAACAGACAGACAGACGGACAGAAAGACAGATGAACAGACAGACGGACAGACTGACGGACAGACTGACGGACAGACTGACGGACAGACAGACAGACGGACAGACTGACGGACAAACAGACATACAGACGGACAGGCAGACATACAGATAGACAGAAAGACAGACAGACGGACAGACTGACGGACAAACAGACAGACAGACGGACAGGCAGACAGACGGACAGACAGACATACAGATAGACAGACAGACAGACAGACAGACGGACAGGCAGACAAACAGACAGACAGACAGACAGACAGACAGACAGACAGACAGACAGACAGACAGACGGACAGGCAGACAGACAGACGGACAGACAGACATACATACATATAGACAGACAAACATACAGACTGGCAAACAGACAGACGGATACACAGACAGACGGACAGAAAGACAGACGGACAGACAGACGGACGGACAGACTGACGGACAAACAGACAGACGGACAGAAAGACAGACGGACAGACAGACGGACAGACTGACAGACAGACGGACAGACTGACGGACAAACAGACAGACGAACGGACAGGCAGACATACAGATATACAGAAAGACAGACAGACGGACAGACTGACGGACAAACAGACAGACAGACAGACAAACAGACGGACAGGCAGACGGACAGACAGACATACAGATAGACAGACAGACGGACAAACAGACAAACATACAGACTGACAGACAGACTGACGGACAAACAGACAGACAGACAGACAGGTGTCATTTACTTAGATTTATCAAGGTTTCACTTCACCTTTGAAGGAGCTTCTTGGTGAATCAGGTCTCCAGTCTTCAAACCAAACCATTGCGACGGAAGCTGCCAAGGTGATTATTTTCCACATTGTTTGTTTTTCTTCCCATAAACATGTTTGCTCAAAGTAGTTTTCGTGTTTTACAGAGTATTGGTCAACTTAACTGTCGACATGCAGACGTCTTAGCGGCTCTTTGTCAAACGGTACGTTGTATAGTGAGATTGCAATATAGACTGCTTCGTAGAATCAGTTCGAGCCACTCGCCGAGTCTACTCATAAACACAAGTATGCTGGAAACGACACGATTCAAGCTACACAAGTGTACAGTCCACAAAGGCCTATATAACCTCTCTGTTCATAGGATCTCTCTTCGCATGTCTTCATACGAATAGAATACAATAGTAATTATTATGACATTCTTATTTATTTACTCTGTCTAGATCTCTGATCCATCTAAAGATGCTCGGGTTTCATATGAAGCTAGTAAAGCCCTTATTCTACTTGGTACGATCTTGTTGACTCTATATTATTAATTATAGTATTACTCTAGCTGCAGTGTGGGTAGGGTAAGTGAAAAGGGGGAGAGGAAGAGGGAGATAGAGGGAGAGAGGGAGAGGGAGAGGGGAGGGGGGAGAGGGGAAGAGGGAGAGGGGGAGAGAGGGAAAGGGAAAGAGAGGGAGAAAGGGAGAGAGATGGGGAGAGGAAGAGAGGAGGCCGGAGGGGGAGAGAGGGAGAGAGGGTAGGTTTGTGAAGAGAAACGAGAGACTCTCTGCCTTCACATACTCCATCCCCTTCTCACTATTCGGACATGGCTCGATTGTTATAGATAAGCCAATTAATACTGTAATATGTTCTAGGTACGTGGAGCCCGCAAGCTATCAAAGTCATCATTGAACACATCAAGAAAGGTCATTATTACTGTATCGAATTGTGTCTTTTATTTTTGTCGCGTATTGTTTACTTTAATCTCAAATACTTTTGAAATAAGTCCGTTAGTTAGTCTGTTTGCGCAAAGAACGCCTAGTAGATTGAAGTAATATTTAATTTTAAATGTTTTGTTTCCTAGGCAACGAGCTTGTGGTGAAAGAACTTCTATTCACTATGACCAAGGCGAAAAACATCCCGTTTGTAGACAAGGTATGAACATTCATGTGTTGTAGTAAGAACAACATAACTGTACAATACCCTATTTCTGAACTAATGTCAATCTTAGTGAAAGACAAGGTAAGAACATTCATGTGTTGTAGTAAGAACAACATAACTGTACAATACCCTATTTCTGAACTAATGTCAATCTTAGTGAAAGACAAGGTATGAACATTCATGTGTTGTAGTAAGAACAACATAACTGTACAATACCCTATTTCTGAACTAATGTCAATCTTAGTGAAAGACAAGGTAAGAACATTCATGTGTTGTAGTAAGAACAACATAACTGTACAATACCCTATTTCTGAACTAAATGTCAATCTTAGTGAAAGACAAGGTATGAACATTCATGTGTTGTAGTAAGAACAATATAACTGTACAATACCCTATTTCTGAACTAATGTCAATCTTAGTGAAAGACAAGGTATGAACATTCATGTGTGTAGTAAGAACAACATAACTGTACATTACCCTATTTCTGAACTAATGTCAATCTTAGTGAAAGACAAGGTATGAACATTCATGTGTTGTAGTAAGAACAACATAACTGTACATTACCCTATTTCTGAACTAAATGTCAATCTTAGTGAAATCACATACACACATAAGTTACAAACCCGACATTACGGCACGGAGTTACAGTCACGGTACGGAATCGAAGACATCTATTCAACCAATCACAGCTCGCAAAATCATCGCTCAACCAATCAGAATGCTTTGACATAGCACGGTTACCGCACGGCGCGAACTATACCATAACTACTTCCCACTCATACAAAAACGACATCGCAAGGACTCCATTGAGAAATATCATCAGTTTTGTTCTTTTTTTTCCAGTCAACACCCGAGTTTCGTTGCATGGTTTGCTTGTTAATCGAACTAATCAAAGTCGACTATCACTTGCTGTCATTCCGCGCTGCCATTAGCCTAGGAAGACTTTGCGTGGTGGAACCAGTGTCCAGGAATTACCTGATCATCAAGCTTCCTACTTTACCTGCAGAAGAGAAATCTGAGGTGCGTAGACTGTAATCGAAGCTAGTGGGGCCATGCCCTTGGATGTTGTAGCTCTTTCCCTCAAGGGAAGAACGAGTTTAAGGCTGATGAATCGTCTTACTTCGAATCCTCGAGGGTGGCTTAGGTTTCAGGCAGGTGGGAGGTGTCCATGCATTCTGTCGCGGTATAAGTTCTAAGGTACCCCTCCAAGGGAGGTGTAGGTTCAAAGAAGGTGCCCCTTCAAGGGAGGTGTAGGTTCAAAGAAGGTGCCCCTTCAAGGGAGGTGTAGGTTCAAAAAAGGTGCCCCTTCAAGGGAGGTGTAGGTTCAAAGAAGGTGCCCCTTCAAGGGAGGTGTAGGTTCAAAGAAGGTGGGCTTCAAGGGAGGTGTAGGTTCAAAGAAGGTGCCCCATCAAGGGAGGTGTAGGTTTAAAGAAGGTGCCCCTTCAAGGGAGGTGTAGGTTCAAAGAAGGTGCCCCTTCAAGGGAGGTGTAGGTTCAAAGAAGGTGCCCCTTCAAGGGAGGTGTAGGTTCAAAGAAGGTGCCCCTTCAAGGGAGGTGTAGGTTCAAAGAAAGTGCCCCTTCAAGGGAGGTGTAGGTTCAAAGTAGGTGCCCCTTCAAGGGAGGTGTAAAGTTCAAAGAAGGTGCCCCTCCAAGGGAGGTGTAGGTTTAAAGAAGGTGCCCCTTCAAGGGAGGTGTAGGTTCAAAGAAGGTGCCCCTCCAAGGGAGGTGTAAAGTTCAAAGAAGGTGCCCCTCCAAGGGAGGTGTAGGTTTAAAGAAGGTGCCCCTTCAAGGGAGGTGTAGGTTTAAAGAAGGTGCCCCTTCAAGGGAGGTGTAGGTTTAAAGAAGGTGCCCCTTCAAGGGAGGTGTAGGTTTAAAGAAGGTGCCCCTTCAAGGGAGGTGTAGGTTTAAAGAAGGTGCCCCTTCAAGGGAGGTGTAGGTTTAAAGAAGGTGCCCCTTCAAGGGAGGTGTAGGTTCAAAGAAGGTGCCCCTCCAAGGGAGGTGTAAAGTTTCAAAGAAGGTGCCCCTCCAAGGGAGGTGTAGGTTCAAAGAAGGTGCCCCTTCAAGGGAGGTGTAAAGTTCAAAGAAGGTGCCCCTCCAAGGGAGGTGTAGGTTCGAAGAAGGTGCCCCTTCAAGGGAGGTGTAGGTTTAAAGAAGGTGCCCCTTCAAGGGAGGTGTAAAGTTCAAAGAAGGTGCCCCTCCAAGGGAGGTGTAGGTTCAAAGAAGGTGCCCCTCCAAGGGAGGTGTAAGGTTCAAAGAAGGTGCCCTCCAAGGGAGGTGTAAAGTTCAAAGAAGGTGCCCCTCCAAGGGAGGTGTAGGTTCAAAGAAGGTGCCCCTCCAAGGGAGGTGTAAAGTTCAAAGAAGGTGCCCCTCCAAGGGAGGTGTAGGTTCAAAGAAGGTGCCCCTCCAAGGGAGGTGTAGGTTCAAAGAAGGTGCCCCTCCAAGGGAGGTGTAAGGTTCAAAGAAGGTGCCCCTCCAAGGGAGGTGTAAGGTTCAAAGAAGGTGCCCCTCCAAGGGAGGTGTAAGGTTCAAAGAAGGTGCCCCTCCAAGGGAGGTGTAAAGTTCAAAGAAGGTGCCCCTCCAAGGGAGGTGTAAGGTTCAAAGAAGGTGCCCCTCCAAGGGAGGTGTAGGTTCAAAGAAGGTGCCCCTCCAAGGGAGGTGTAGGTTCAAAGTAGGTGCTCCTCCAAGGGAGGTGTAAGGTTCAAAGAAGGTGCCCCTCCAAGGGAGGTGTAGGTTCAAAGAAGGTGCCCCTCCAAGGGAGGTGTAGGTTCGAAGTAGGTGCTCCTCCAAGGGAGGTGTAGGTTCGAAGTAGGTGCTCCTCCAAGGGAGGTGTAGGTTCAAAGAAGGTGCCCCTAGGTTCAAGGGAGGTGTAGGTTCAAAGAAGGTGCCCCTCCAAGGGAGGTGTAAGGTTCAAAGAAGGTGCCCCTCCAAGGGAGAGGTGTAGGTTCAAGGGAGGTGTAGAAGGTTCCCTCCAAGGGAGGTGTAAAGTTCAAAGAAGGTGCCCCTCCAAGGGAGGTGTAGGTTCGAAGTAGGTGCCCCTCCAAGGGAGGTGTAGGTTCGAAGTAGGTGCTCCTCCAAGGGAGGTGTAGGTTCAAAGAAGGTGCCCCTCCAAGGGAGGTGTAGGTTCGAAGTAGGTGCCCCTCCAAGGGAGGTGTAGGTCTACAGATGAAAGAATGCTGTACCAGTAACAACCCATTACATGTTTGTTTTGCAGGCACTATTGGTTTTAATCAAACAAATGAATTGTAAAAATAAACATGTACTTGAACTGTTGCTGGACCATCTTTGTAGTGCGCATAATTGGAAGGTAATAGTATAGCAACTACATAACACATGCATATACACATGGTACACATACATACACATGGTACACATACATACACATGGTACACATACATACACATGGTACACATACATACACATGGTACACATACATACACATGGTACACATACATACACATGGTACATACACATGGTACACATACATACACATGGTACACATACATACACATGGTACACATACATACACATACATACACATACATACACATGGTACACATACATACATGGTACACATACATACACATGGTACACACATGGTACACATACATACACATGGTACACATACATACACATGGTACACATACATACACATGGTACACATACATACACATGGTACACATACATACACATGGTACACATACATACACATGGTACACATACATACACATGGTACACATACATACACATGGTACACATACATACACATGGTACACATACATACACATGGTACACATACATACACATGGTACACATACATACACATGGTACACATACATACACACATGGTACACATACATACACATGGTACACATACATACACATGGTACACATACATACACATGGTACACATACATACACATGGTACACATACATACACATGGTACACATACATACACATGGTACACATACATACACATGGTACACATACATACACATGGTATACACATACATACACATGGTACACATACATACACATGGTACACATACATACACATGGTACACATACATACACATGGTACACATACATACACATGGTACACATGGTACACATACATACACATGGTACACATACATACACATGGTACACATACATACACATGGTACACATACATACACATGGTACACATACATACACATGGTACACATACATACACATGGTACACATACATACACATGGTACACATACATACACATGGTACACATACATACACATGGTACACATACACATGGTACACATACATACACATGGTACACATACATACACATGGTACACATACATACATGGTACACATACATACACATGGTACATACATACACATGGTACACATACATACACATGGTACACATACATACACATGGTACACACATGGTACACATACATACACATGGTACACATACATACACATGGTACACATACATACACATGGTACACATACATACACATGGTACACATACATACACATGGTACACATACATACACATGGTACATATACATACACATGGTACACATACATACACATGGTACACACACATACACATACATACATGGTACATACACATGGTACACATACATACACATGGTACACATACATACACATGGTACACATACATACACATGTACACATACATACACATGGTACACATACATACACATACACATACATACACATGGTACACATACATACACATGGTACACATACATGGTACACATACACACATGGTATGGTACACATACATACACATGGTACACATACATACACATGGTACACATACATACACATGGTACACATACATACACATGGTACACATACATACACATGGTACACATACATACACATGGTACACATACATACACATGGTACACATACATACACATGGTACACATACATACACATGGTACACATACATACACATGGTACACATACATACATGGTACATACATGGTACACACATGGTACACACATACACATGGTACACATACATACACATGGTACACATACACACATGGTACACATACATACACATGGTACACATACATACACATACACATACATACACATGGTACACATACATACACATGGTACACATACATACATGGTACACATACATACACATGGTACATGGTACACATGGTACACATACATACACATGGTACACATACATACACATGGTACACATACATACACATGGTACACATACATACACATGGTACACATACATACACATGGTACACATACATACACATGGTACACATACATACACATGGTACACATACATACACATGGTACACATACATACACATGGTACACATACATACACCGCATGGTACACATACATACACATGGTATACATACATACACATGGTACACATACATACACATGGTACACATACATACACATGGTACATGGTACACATACATACACACATGGTACACATACATACACATGGTACACATACATACACATGGTACACATACATACACATGGTACACATACATACACACACATACATACATGGTACACATACACATACACATGGTACATACATACATACACATGGTACACATACATACACATGGTACACATACATACACATGATACATATACATACACATGGTACACATACATACACATGGTACACATACATACACATGGTACACATACATACACATGGTACACATACATGGTACACTTACATATACCTAACCAAAACAATTCTGCAACTTTAAGATATATATATATCCTTTGTTCTCGAAGAAAAAACAATAGAGAAACAAAAGACATATATATATCCAAAGTTGCAGAATTTTTTTGGTTAGGTATATACATGGTCCTGATACAGTCATTTGCAAAAATTCTGGCCGCCACGATATATCAATATATCAATATATCGGGTGCATTATGGGTAATTAAATAATACTATTTTGAGTTTCCTAACTTATTAAATGAAGCAAAATTTACAAACAACAAACGTACGACTAAAATAAACATTATACTAAATATTTATACCAACTTTGCTGGCGTTAACCCGCTTTAAGGGGATTTTGCTATTATTTAATTACCCATAATGCACCCGATATATTGATATATTGATATATTTCGTAGCGACAGAATTTTTGCAAATGACTGTACATGGTACATATATACACATACATACACACATACACATGATTCTAAGCATAAGTATTTGTTGTGCTTGTTGTTGTAGCATCGTCTTGAAGCTGCAGAACTTCTGATATTTATCGGTAAGTAATATGTGTTTGTTGGTTGTGTTTTTCGTTGAAGTCATGGAGCCAATAACAGATCCAGTCAAAACACGTAAATAAATATTTAATTTAACACAAATATTCGCAATGTCACTTTCAGGATAAGCTGCTTTCAGTATTTTATCCCCGGGTTTCCTGTGGTTAGGGAGTTTGTCCGAGAGGGATTAAGTCGGGGGGGGGGGGGGGGGGGGGGGGGGGGGGGGGTACAGTGCGCGCCGTGTCGCATAATTATCTCTATTAGTATTAAGCTAATTATCAACTTTCTATTGTAGGTGAACGAAATCTTTTTAGAATTATAAATCCCGAAAAAGTTTTCGATGTTCTAGAGAGGTTACTGTGGGATCACTCCAATAAAGTACGTATATCAAGGGTGTGGGTGGGGTGGGAGGGGAATCACTGGTACACTCGGGGAGTGGGTATACTGATACTTTAATAGACTCTAGACCTTAGAGGTTATTCTCATATTTAGTCGACACAGTGTATCATTACTTTCTGTCGTATTGAAAGCGAGGTACAATGTCTGGGCGTGGTTGTCGTCCATTTTAGTGTAGGTGATCCGTGCACACGACTCGTAACTTTCAGTATTGCATGTAGTTCTATTTGATTATTATTATTACTATTATTATTACTATTACTATTATAGGAGTTTCGTGCTAAAATAGCTGAAGCAATCACTGCCCTTGGTCTTAGAAAAGAAGCGTGTTCTCTAGTGCTTGGGTAAATAACTTTGCTTTGCTCTAATAAATAATTGATTGTATCTTCAATTCTGTCATCTAAATAAAGCCATATCATATTCTAGCCTGTAACTGCTACCAGTGGAGAGCCTGTAGTTAGCTTCGCCCTCTCCCTCCTCCTCTCCCTCCTCCTTTCCCTCGTCTTCTCCCTCCTCCTTTCCCTCCTCCTCTCCCTCCTCCTCTCCCTCCTCCTCTCCCTCCTCCTCTCCCTCCTCCTCTCCCTCCTCCTCTCCCTCCTCCTCCTCCTCCTCCTCCTCCCTCCTCTCCTCCCTCCTCTCCCCTCCTCTCCTCCTCCTCCTCTCCCTCCTCCTCCTCCTCCTCCTCCTCCTCCTCCTCCTCTCCTCCTCCTCCCCTCCTCCTCCTCCTCCTCCTCCTCCTCCTCCTCCTCCTCCCTCTCCCTCTCCCTCCTCCTCTCCCTCCTCCTCTCCCTCCTCCTCTCCCTCCTCCTCTCCCTCCTCCTCTCCCTGCTCCTCTCCTTCCTCCTCTCCCTCCTCTTCCCCTTTCTCCTGGCGTTCCCTGACTGATGCTATTCTATTTTCTCTGTCATCAATAGAAGACTTGAGGATACTAACGAGGACGTGAGAGCTCGAGCAGTGATATCGCTGGTAAGAACTATTATGACAGACTAGACTAGCCTTGTTTGTTACTGATGTTTTAGCATTTGTTTAGGCAACACTAGACATGAAAGGAGTGAAGGAAATGAAGGCTTTGCTTGATATACTCGAACTGGACTCCAGTGTTTACGTTAGAATACAGGTATGCTTTTCATCATCGATAATATCAGTCATCGTGCATCATCATCATGTCCTCGTCATCATCGTCGTCACTATCGGTCCTCTTTATCATTATCAGACAACAACAGCAGCAAAAATAACCATTAAAATCAATGCAACAACAACAACATATAACCATCATCAACAATATCAGTCATCGTCATCATTATTAGACAACGACAACAGTAGCATCGGCAACACAGATCATCCTCAACAACAAAAACATAATCGTCATCAACGACATCAGTCATCGTCATCAATGACATCAGTCATCGTCATCAACGACATCAATCATTGTCATCAACGACATCAATCATCGTCATCAATGACATCAGTCATCGTCATCAATGGCATCAGTCATCATCATCATTATCATAACGACGACAACAGTAGCAGCAGCAGCAAAAACAACCATTATCATCAACAACATCGTCGCTATCAGGATTTCATCATTAATCATAAACAGCAACAACCACTGATATCATCAGCATCGATTATTTTCACAGTCTGTGATAATCATTATCTTGTCCCTCGATATCATCAACAGGTTATTCGTGCATTCAGTCAACTAAAATGGAATGATCCCAGGATAATTCGAAGTTTACGTGAAAGAGAACGAGGCGAAGGCACACTGGCAAGGTATCAACGGTGTCATATCGGCTAATAGATTCACATTGATGAGTAAAATCTGGAATCTAGGACCCCATTGACGACTCTTAATATGCGGGCTTAGCGTCACTTCTGAGATAGAAAACAAAAGCAGAAATTAGAATAACAAAACAACAACTCCTGGATTCGAGGCGCCGCCCGCATAGGAACGAATAGACAGTTTGTTGCTAAAGTACGCATGTGTGACCGAAATGTATCATGGGAAATGTCTATTGTTTTAGTTGTATGTTGTTACGATCAACTATCAATATCAAACCAAACATATGCTTTCCATTACAGTGTAGCGAATAAAGCCCTTACAAGCTTATTAGAGGTAAATCAGTTGGTTTATTCGTATTTATATATATACGTGTTCCTGTAAGCGGGTATCGTTGGAACCGAGTGGTCTATAAACAACAACTAAAGCCTGGTTAAACCAACCAAGCTGGTATTAACATGGACTCTGTTGTATTGTAGGAGGACAAGTAAGAGCCAAGTACAAATCATTCAATAAAGTCTAGTCTAAGAATACATTGACATTTTATTGCGTGTTGGATTGTTGTTTGCTTGGTAGCTTACAATGGGAGAAATTGTAAACACTTTTAAGCGATGTAGAAGTCTAACTAGCTCAGCAAAATCTAGAACGTCAACCCCGCTTAACTCTACTGATAAGCAGCCATTGTGATGGCCGCTAGTCGATGGCAGAGTTTTAGGAATGTCCTGCATGTATACATGTTTTTCCATACGAGTATCGCCGACTCGTGTTTACACGTTATCTTTGGAAAGCGTTTCTGAAAAAAAAAACTCCGTTTTCGAGCGTTTGGGTGTGGACGAAACCAATACTGAATTCTTCCTGGATAGCCTTTAGTCTTCGGTAAATCCTCGGTAAATCCTCGGTAAATCCTCGGGAAGTCCTCGGTAAGTCCTCGGTAAATCCTCGGTAAGTCCTCGGTAAGTCCTCGGTAAGTCCTCGGTAAATCCTCGGTAAATCCTCGGTAAATCCTCGGTAAGTCCTCGGTAAGCCAGCCGGCTCACGGTAAACCAAACCAGCTTAACAATAGAATCGTGAGAATGCAACTTTAGTGTAGTCTTGTTTTTGTTCCCATGTTTCTTCGCCCATACCTTGAATACAAAGTAAACAATCATCAGATAATATAGTCTAATCTAAATCGTGTAAGTATAGTAATGCAATTTATTAGTACCATCATCTATGCCTTGTTTGATGCTTTCCTCCTCTTGTTTTTCTCTACACAACAAAATTAGTGTCAGTAAATGCACTAGTGCAATTATTATTTTTACAAGTACCTGCCCCTTCACCTCCCCCTATCCCTAGGCTTTATTGTGGAGTTCTAACAAACCTTAGCCGATCCTCCTCCAGTCTGTCCACAATGCTACTTCTTCGTTGAACCAGACTGAATAGTTCAGCCATCAGCTCTCGTTCTCTTTTCACGTTTTCTAATGTCTTGGTTTCATCTGAAATATCAATACAAATATCAGCTAGATTTAGTTATCTAAGAGTGAAAAAAGCAGCATTCACTGGCGTCCCGTCCCTTCTCGCTCTCTCTTTCAACGTTCTCTCGTATTTCTCCACGTCCTACCCTGGGCTCCAGAGCTTAGTAACCTTTGGTCTACGGTATCTGATTGGATCGGCCCATTCAAAGGGTTAACTGGGGGCCCAGAGGTTAGTTTTCCCTCACAACATCCCGTCCAAGTAATATTCGTCGGAGCGAGAGTTAACTAAGCTCTGGAACTCGGGTACCACCGCCGCCCTCAAAAGCATGGTTGACTATAAGTCAGCTATAGAAGGTACCTTTAATTGATAGAAGTGACCGTAGTTCACATTCCACGAGTAAGTATCTATCTTCGTACTGGTGGAACTTAATTCTGGAGGATAAAATGTGTGAAAATAATGCTGCTGTTTTAGTGTGCAAAAGCGCAGAGATAAGAACCGACAGCGTGATCTCTAATCAAGCAGAGATAGTGTGTACAGTATGTATGTAGTCACTCCTGCCATCACGTAAATACCGCCAATACAGCTGCTTAGACACGTTCCGTCTAAACAAACTATGTCATACTCTACCTTGACCATGTCGGGTCTTTGACGAGTAGAATGTCCGAATGTCTTAGTTAGCAAGTCATGTTGCGTCGGTGACAGTGAGCGTGCAGTAATGTAGAGTTATCTTGCGTATCGTGTACTTACAGATAGATTAGTTCAGACTCTCTACGGTCGTGGGTCGTGACTGAGCGTGCAGTAATGTAGAGTTATCTTGCGTATCGTGTACTTACAGATAGATTAGTTCAGACTCTACGGTCGTGACAGTGAGCGTGCAGTAATGTAGAGTTATCTTGCGTATCGTGTACTTACAGATAGATTAGTTCAGACTCTCTACGGTCGTGACAGTGAGCGTGCAGTAATGTAGAGTTATCTTGCGTATCGTGTACTTACAGATAGATTAGTTCAGACTCTCTACGGTCGTGACAGTGAGCGTGCAGTAATGTAGAGTTATCTTGCGTATCGTGTACTTACAGATAGATTAGTTCAGACTCTCTACGGTCGTGACAGTGAGCGTGCAGTAATGTAGAGTTATCTTGCGTATCGTGTACTTACAGATAGATTAGTTCAGACTCTCTACGGTCGTGACAGTGAGCGTGCAGTAATGTAGAGTTATCTTGCGTATCGTGTACTTACAGATAGATTAGTTCAGACTCTACGGTCGTGACAGTGAGCGTGCAGTAATGTAGAGTTATCTTGCGTATCGTGTACTTACAGATAGATTAGTTCAGACTCTCTACGGTCGTGACAGTGAGCGTGCAGTAATGTAGAGTTATCTTGCGTATCGTGTACTTACAGATAGATTAGTTCAGACTCTACGGTCGTGACAGTGAGCGTGCAGTAATGTAGTAGTTATCTTGCGTATCGTGTACTTACAGATAGATTAGTTCAGACTCTACGGTCGTGACAGTGAGCGTGCAGTAATGTAGAGTTATCTTGCGTATCGTGTACTTACAGATAGATTAGTTCAGACTCTACGGTCGTGACAGTGAGCGTGCAGTAATGTAGAGTTATCTTGCGTATCGTGTACTACTACAGATAGATTAGTTCAGACTCTACGGTCGTGACAGTGAGCGTGCAGTAATGTAGAGTTATCTTGCGTATCGTGTACTTACAGATAGATTAGTTCAGACTCTACGGTCGTGACAGTGAGCGTGCAGTAATGTAGAGTTATCTTGCGTATCGTGTACTTACAGATAGATTAGTTCAGACTCTACGGTCGTGACAGTGAGCGTGCAGTAATGTAGAGTTATCTTGCGTATCGTGTACTTACAGATAGATTAGTTCAGACTCTCTACGGTCGTGACAGTGAGCGTGCAGTAATGTAGAGTTATCTTGCGTATCGTGTACTTACAGATAGATTAGTTCAGACTCTACGGTCGTGACAGTGAGCGTGCAGTAATGTAGAGTTATCTTGCGTATCGTGTACTTACAGATAGATTAGTTCAGACTCTCTACGGTCGTGACAGTGAGCGTGCAGTAATGTAGAGTTATCTTGCGTATCGTGTACTTACAGATAGATTAGTTCAGACTCTACGGTCGTGACAGTGAGCGTGCAGTAATGTAGAGTTATCTTGCGTATCGTGTACTTACAGATAGATTAGTTCAGACTCTACGGTCGTGACAGTGAGCGTGCAGTAATGTAGAGTTATCTTGCGTATCGTGTACTTACAGATAGATTAGTTCAGACTCTACGGTCGTGACAGTGAGCGTGCAGTAATGTAGAGTTATCTTGCGTATCGTGTACTTACAGATAGATTAGTTCAGACTCTACGGTCGTGACAGTGAGCGTGCAGTAATGTAGAGTTATCTTGCGTATCGTGTACTTACAGATAGATTAGTTCAGACTCTACGGTCGTGACAGTGAGCGTGCAGTAATGTAGAGTTATCTTGCGTATCGTGTACTTACAGATAGATTAGTTCAGACTCTACGGTCGTGACAGTGAGCGTGCAGTAATGTAGAGTTATCTTGCGTATCGTGTACTTACAGATAGATTAGTTCAGACTCTCTACGGTCGTGACAGTGAGCGTGCAGTAATGTAGAGTTATCTTGCGTATCGTGTACTTACAGATAGATTAGTTCAGACTCTACGGTCGTGACAGTGAGCGTGCAGTAATGTAGAGTTATCTTGCGTATCGTGTACTTACAGATAGATTAGTTCAGACTCTCTACGGTCGTGACAGTGAGCGTGCAGTAATGTAGAGTTATCTTGCGTATCGTGTACTTACAGATAGATTAGTTCAGACTCTACGTCGAGACAGTGAGCGTGCAGTAATGTAGAGTTATCTTGCGTATCGTGTACTTACAGATAGATTAGTTCAGAGGTCGTGACAGTGAGCGTGCAGTAATGTAGAGTTATCTTGCGTATCGTGTACTTACAGATAGATTAGTTCAGACTCTACGGTCGAGACAGTGAGCGTGCAGTAATGTAGAGTTATCTTGCGTATCGTGTACTTACAGATAGATTAGTTCAGACTCTACGGTCGTGACAGTGAGCGTGCAGTAATGTAGAGTTATCTTGCGTATCGTGTACTTACAGATAGATTAGTTCAGACTCTACGGTCGTGACAGTGAGCGTGCAGTAATGTAGAGTTATCTTGCGTATCGTGTACTTACAGATAGATTAGTTCAGTGCAGTAATGTAGAGTTATCTTGCGTATCGTGTACTTACTTTAGTTCAGTGCAGTAATGTAGAGTTATCTTGCGTATCGTGTACTTACAGATAGATTAGTTCAGACTCTCTACGGTCGTGACTCTGCAGTAATGTAGAGTTATCTTGGTATCGTGTACTTACAGATAGATTAGTTCAGACTCTCTACGTGTGACAGTGAGCGTGCAGTAATGTAGAGTTATCTTGCGTATCGTGTACTTACAGATAGATTAGTTCAGACTCTACGGTCGTGACAGTGAGCGTGCAGTAATGTAGAGTTATCTTGCGTATCGTGTACTTACAGATAGATTAGTTCAGACTCTCTACGGTCGTGACAGTGAGCGTGCAGTAATGTAGAGTTATCTTGCGTATCGTGTACTTACAGATAGATTAGTTCAGACTGTAGAGTTATCTTGCGTATCGGTCGATAGACAGTGAGCAGTGAGCGTGCAGTAATGTAGAGTTATCTTGCGTATCGTGTACTTACAAATAGATTAGTTCAGACTCTACGGTCGTGACAGTGAGCGTGCAGTAATGTAGAGTTATCTTGCGTATCGTGTACTTACAGATAGATTAGTTCAGACTCTACGGTCGAGACAGTGAGCGTGCAGTAATGTAGAGTTATCTTGCGTATCGTGTACTTACAGATAGATTAGTTCAGACTCTACGGTCGAGACAGTGAGCGTGCAGTAATGTAGAGTTATCTTGCGTATCGTGTACTTACAGATAGATTAGTTCAGACTCTACGGTCGTGACAGTGAGCGTGCAGTAATGTAGAGTTATCTTGCGTATCGTGTACTTACAGATAGATTAGTTCAGACTCTACGGTCGAGACAGTGAGCGTGCAGTAATGTAGAGTTATCTTGCGTATCGTGTACTTACAGATAGATTAGTTCAGACTCTACGGTCGTGACAGTGAGCGTGCAGTAATGTAGAGTTATCTTGCGTATCGTGTACTTACAGATAGATTAGTTCAGACTCTACGGTCGTGACAGTGAGCGTGCAGTAATGTAGAGTTATCTTGCGTATCGTGTACTTACAGATAGATTAGTTCAGACTCTACGGTCGTGACAGTGAGCGTGCAGTAATGTAGAGTTATCTTGCGTATCGTGTACTTACAGATAGATTAGTTCAGACTCTACGGTCGTGACAGTGAGCGTGCAGTAATGTAGAGTTATCTTGCGTATCGTGTACTTACAGATAGATTAGTTCAGACCTCTACGGTCGAGACAGTGAGCGTGCAGTAATGTAGAGTTATCTTGCGTATCGTGTACTTACAAATAGATTAGTTCAGACTCTACGGTCGTGACAGTGAGCGTGCAGTAATGTAGAGTTATCTTGCGTATCGTGTACTTACAGATAGATTAGTTCAGACTCTACGGTCGAGACAGTGAGCGTGCAGTAATGTAGAGTTATCTTGCGTATCGTGTACTTACAGACAGATAGATTAGTTCAGACTCTACGGTCGAGACAGTGAGCGTGCAGTAATGTAGAGTTATCTTGCGTATCGTGTACTTACAGATAGATTAGTTCAGACTCTACGGTCGTGACAGTGAGCGTGCAGTAATGTAGAGTTATCTTGCGTATCGTGTACTTACAGATAGATTAGTTCAGACTCTACGGTCGAGACAGTGAGCGTGCAGTAATGTAGAGTTATCTTGCGTATCGTGTACTTACAGATAGATTAGTTCAGACTCTACGGTCGTGACAGTGAGCGTGCAGTAATGTAGAGTTATCTTGCGTATCGTGTACTTACAGATAGATTAGTTCAGACTCTACGGTCGAGACAGTGAGCGTGCAGTAATGTAGAGTTATCTTGCGTATCGTGTACTTACAGATAGATTAGTTCAGACTCTACGGTCGTGACAGTGAGCGTGCAGTAATGTAGAGTTATCTTGCGTATCGTGTACTTACAGATAGATTAGTTCAGACTCTACGGTCGTGACAGTGAGCGTGCAGTAATGTAGAGTTATCTTGCGTATCGTGTACTTACAGATAGATTAGTTCAGACTCTACGGTCGAGACAGTGAGCGTGCAGTAATGTAGAGTTATCTTGCGTATCGTGTACTTACAGATAGATTAGTTCAGACTCTACGGTCGTGACAGTGAGCGTGCAGTAATGTAGAGTTATCTTGCGTATCGTGTACTTACAGATAGATTAGTTCAGACTCTCTACGTGTGATGATATTCTTTTCTTGGACAAGAGTGAGCCACTCTCGCACTAGTTCGTCCTCATTGTCTAATGAATGTTCCGCTGTTTGTAGAGCAAATATAAGGTTATTGACAAGTACCATAATAATAATGGACGTTCTTATATAGTGCTACTACTTACTACTACCATTTCACAATGTCTCAATGCGCTTTACAATCGATGGAGGAATTTTTCGGATGATATATAGGCGCCCACGGCAGCCGAGCAGCTTACAATTAGGAGAGTATGTTAGTGTGTTATGCCTCCAATTTTGAAGTAGTCTGTTGAACCGGGTAACAATTAATCCACTACTTTTCGAAGGAGTTCAACAGCGGGTTCTTTTATGCATGTCCCCCATGTACAGGTTAGATAAGGGTCGGGAGACAGGACCATAAAGGTTTAACGTCCTTATTTGAGAAGACGTGAAGACATTGGCAGATGTAATTACAAAGGCAGCACCTTCTCCTCGATTATTTTAAGACCCTGAGTGTTGGTCAGGCCAAGGATCGAACCCACGACCTCCCGCACAATAGACTGGTGCTCTACCAACTGAGCAAACCGGGAGGCGGTGAATCCCAGCCGTTACAAATAGAAGTATCCACAAGAATTACAATCTGCTTCCTGTGTCGCGAACGCGCGCGGTGAATTCAGTTTAAATGTTCGCGTCGGATAACATATCCAGACTAGACAGGAAGCTCCAACAACAACTGTCATGTGGTGCACTGAAACTCTCCCTCGATGTCTGCAGTTTCTAATCCCTTGTGTTGTATTATGCCATTCCTGTCTCCCTCGATGTCTACAGTTTCTAATCTCTTGTGTTGTATTATGCCATTTCTGCCATTGTTGAGAGGGAGAGTCTAGGTGCATGCGCGCGCACATATACGAGATCAGAATATTCTAGTGAAGGATATTGACAACAAGGATTAGCTAGAATATAAATAATAAAGTAGTATAAGTATATACTTACATGTCATACTGTGTCTCAATAGCTTCTCCATTTCAACGCCTCTCTTTTCCAACTCAGTGAGTAGAATTCCCAAGGCATTTAACTCGTCCATGATCTCCAAAGGAGACAAGAAAACCTCTTCCTGATTTACCAAGTCCGACTTTTCTCTGGTTATTTTGCAATTACTTAACGATCTCAGTACGTCTTGCTGTGCTTTGGTATATTTACTCCCTTCGTCACCAAAGCGAAACTCGCCTTCGATGTCCACAGTCTCTAACTCCTTGTCTTCTGTGATGACATTTCTGTCCTTACCCTCACACGTTTCCACAGTAAAATAACGGCTGTTTACTTTTGTCGACGAAGCTTCCTGTGCAATAATTATCGACATTTTAGAAAGGTTTCCAGAGTTTGTTTCAGTGAGTGAAGTTTGACTTGACCATCCTTCTTCTATTGACGACATTGGAGAATTTGGTGGTTCAGAAATAGAAGAGTCAGGGCTCAGAATGCCTGGCGTTGATGATGTTTGACTATGGCTGTGCTCTCTTTCATCTCTCTCCATATCGCTATAATCAATGGATGGTTTAACGATGATAGGGATGGTACGGCTGGTTGGAGACGGTGTTGAGCAGGTTGATGATGAACTCGAGTTCTGAACGGGTAAATTAGATCGTGTGTTAACACTGTGGTTCGAATTGTTTTTCAAAATATTATTGTCGTTCTGCGTGTTGGAGACGGTTATAACTATTCTATTTTGCATGGCGTTGTATTTTTCTTTTTTTGTTTCGCCCGCACTGGATTTACTTGACCTTGTGGAATAGTTACCATCCATCTGTGAGGAAGTACTTTGTCCACTCGATGTCCCCAACGATTCGGAAGACTCTTCTGACTCTAAACTTTGACGGGTTGGATCCTCGGCTCGAGTCTCAGTGGAATTTTTTCCATCAATTGCCTCTTCTTCGTCAGTAGTTTTGGACGAAACTGCGTTTGCCTGTTCGTTCCAAGTGGGGACAACCCTTCGTATTTCTCTTTGAATTCGTTCGTTTTTCTTGGCCACTTTTTGTCGGTGTTTGTCTTCAATCATGTCGTCGATGTTCATGAATTTCATCCGTAGTTTATTGACACTTCCTTCTTGTGGCTTCTCTTCCTCTTCTCTACTGTAAGCATCGTTCAAGCCCACAGGACCCTTCGTCTTCTCTTTCCACGTTGATTTGACTTTAGCATTGTCGTCTACATCAGTTACATCGCTCGTGGTTTCCTTAGTCTGCCAAGACGCTTGTTTGGTTTGATTGATGCTTACTTTGCCATTTTCTCGTTTCACTTCGACTTCGATTGTTGTTGTCACCTTTTTGATCTTTGGCTCACGATCTCCTGCCAGCTTTCTCCTGTCCTTTGCCGAGCCTTTTCGATCCTTTGAAGGTCTTTTTCGCTTGTTCCTTAAGCTGCTTAGGTTTTGGAAACTCTTTTGAAGCGAACCAATCGAAATTGCATTCTTTTTGACAATAGAAAATGGAGGTCCAAGAGTATTTCCCTGTGTGCCTGAACTCCACGTGGACTTACTGCTATTGGTTACGCTTGTGGTTTGACTAGCTTCATGAAGAACATCAAATACTTTGTCAGTGATGGGCTGCAGCTTGATGCGAATTTCTTCTTGCGTCTTTTTGAAATCTAAAAAAAAAAATCATTAAATTGTCAGCTTTCAGTTATTCCAGGATGCATGTGTCCGTCCGTCCGTCCGTCCGTCCGTCCGTCTGGTTTCTTTGGCTCTTATTGTGATTCCAATAAACCTGGGCACTACTAATTAGCTGTCAGTGTTTATTAGATGCAAAAGAAAACAAAACAAAACAAAACAGCGAGTGTCTAATAGTGTGTATTGGTGTAGTTAGTAATGCCCAGGTTTATTGGAATCACTCTACATGTAAGTTTTGCTATCTGCTACTAACTGCTGTGTGTAAGTCAGTGAGTCTGTCTGACGATCGTCTATCTATCTGTCTAAGTATTGATGACAGTAGTTAGTGGTATAATTACCTCCACTGCACAACGTGTTTATCGAAGGCGATGAAACACGAATTAAACCCGCGCAATGCAGGCTATGGGTGGTTGGATAACTGTAATAGTACATTAGCTACACATACCTCCCATACATTCGTAAACACAACAGAATTTTTCTGTATCACTACAATACGCATACGTCCCAGGTCTTAAACCAGAGTCGCATTTACTGCACTTGAAGCAAGCCCTGTGAAAAAGCTTGTGTTCAACTACAACTCTTTCCAAGATGAAGACTTTGTGATGACAAACATAACATGTTGTACCAATGATAGGTTGACGAAGCGCTGGTGAGGTCGTGTTGTCAACTTTCTTTTCCTATGAATCAACAAGGTGAAAGGAACTAATATTTCGTGATATTGAAATAAAGTTTATTATTATTATGTCGTAGATTACGCGGTTACAATGTAATGTCATCTGAACAAGTAAACTTCGAAGCCAGAGAAAAGTCAAAACCTACAGATACTTCTTTATGAATGGTGACAATAAACTTGAAATAACATCATTTTAAAAATCATCAAAGAGTAAAATGCTTATAAAGCAAATTGAATGATACATTGAAAGTACAACGTGAAAGTACAACGCTTTATACTCACATTTTCAGAGATGATTTTGAGATTCTCGTTACTTGAATGTTTGGCCAACGTATCTTCAACTTTAAGACGATCGTCCTTCGTGTCTGACTTGAACACGTTCTTTAAGGCTGAGGAAAACTTCTTTGCTTTACCATGAAGAGCGTAAATTTGATGTGAAGCACGCTTTCCTTTGCCTGCCAATGACAACTCGCTTTTCGATTTTGTAGATGGATTCATTTTGGTCGATACAACTTGATTGGCTGATTCATGTTTAAAAACGAAACGCAATCACACAATAAGATGCTACGTAATCACTGCCTGATTGCGCAAGATATGCGTAGTGCACGGCTTACGTATCTACGCATTCATAAATATAATTACGCAAGACTACGTATCTGTTGAATAGTTGCGTAACATCTTACGCATACGCTGATTAGTTGTGCACGGCTTACGTATCTACGCATTCACAAATATAATTACGCAACCGTTGAATGGTTGCGTAACAACATACGCATACGCTGGATATTTACGTAAGAGATTGCGTTGAAAATGATTAACCGGACGCATATGCATGTCAATAAAATTCCCCACAATTAGTACTTGCGTAACATGTTGCGTTTTCATTAATACTAGTAATGATATTCACTGATTCGTTGCGCAAGTTCATTACGTATTCATTCATCTACGACCAGTAAGCAAATACCAGTAAGTTCTTACCTGGTATTTTGTCTTTGAAACAGTTAAACAGCTGAGATACAAATGTAAGAATGCTTAGTTTATCCGGGACGGAATTCTCCACCATATCGCGTACATCTAAAATTGATGGAATATCGAGAAGTCTCTCGCATATGTCAAACGCCTATAATAAAAACACACACACAAAAGATCAATGTCAGGATGGGGGTTCTCCACCATATCGCGTACATCTAAAATTGATGGAATATCGAGAAGTCTCTCGCATATGCCAAACGCCTATAATAAAAACACACACACAAAAGATCAATGCCAGGACGGAATTCTCCACCATATCACGTACATCTAAAATTGATGGAATATCGAATATCGAGAAGTTTCTCGCATATGCCAAACGTCTATAATAAAAACACACCGACACAAAAGATCAATGTCAGGACGGGTTTCTCCACCATATCGCGTACATCTAAAATTGATGGAATATCGAGAAGTCTCTCGCATATGCCAAACGCCTATAATAAAAACACAAACACAAAAAATCAATGTCAGGACGGGGTTCTCCACCATATCGCGTTCATCTAAAATTGATGGAATATCGAGAAGTCTCTCGCATATGCCAAACGCCTATAATAAAAACACACCGACACAAAAGATCAATGCCAGCATGGGGTTCTCCACCATATCGCGTACATCTAAAATTGATGGAATATCGAGAAGTCTCTCGCATATGTCAAACGCCTAAAAAAAAACACACACAAAAAGATCAATGCCAAATCACATAGACTATTTGTAGCATACCGTATTTACTCGAAAAAGCGCCGCGGTTTGATTACAACAGCATAATAATAACATAGGCCCCGTTTACACGGACGGACGAACCGGACGAATTTTTAACCGTTCAAAAAGTTGACCCGTACACACCGTTTCCACGGAACCGTCTCTTTAATTGTATAAAAGTACGTCCTGTTCACACAGAACCGGATCAATATGATAATGTCAGTGGTTTAACCATCTTATCATGCGCAGAGCATACTGCCTACGCCAAATACGGCTTACCGTACGAAAAGTTATCCAGACAAGGTGTTTACACGGTACCGGTCAATTTTTTTATCCGTGCAAGTCAAAAATTCGACCTCGATTTTGCAGGTCTCAAATTTGCACGGCTAGACGTACGAATTATTGTCCGGATAGCACAGTTCCGTGTGAACGGAACACCTAAACGTACAACTTTTTGAACGGTTAAAAATTCGTCCGGTAACGGGGCCTTAGTTTCTGTCACTGTCTCCTTCACGATCGCAATCAACGAGCCATCGGGGCGTAATTGCCGCTCTAGAACTCAAGTATTCGATGGGTGCGGCGATTTCGAGGGCGGCTCTTATTATTTTTGCTCTCCTGTGCGGCGCTTATTCGAGGGCTTTTTCGAGTAAATACGGTACTTCGGCTATGCTTGTCTGTACTGTTAAGCCTAAATTAGAAGCGGATTTTCTTGATGATGTGTGTTAGATAATATAGAAGTGTTTGCAGGTTTTCTTCTTTCAAGTCTAGCGCCTTATCAAAACAGCACACGGAAAATGATTGATCTCTTGCACAAGAATTCCACAAGAATCTTTTTATACTGATCGCCGAAGATGCAATATCATTTTTATGTCACTTAAAACTTAGAACTTTAAAACTAGATTTATTTTTAAAATGATGCATTTTTAATTATGTATTATTTTAATAGTTGTTATGATTAAGAGTCCTTTTGATTCGCCGAGTCAAGGTTCTAGGATTTCATGGCGTTCAGCCCCGGGGTGCAGACGATTCATACAACTGGTCATTACGATGGTAATGAATAGCCTACCACTGCGACTAAGTGAGAATTAGGTCAAGTTAACCGTCAATTAGAGAATAATTTCTATTATTTCTGTCTTCAAATCTTTTATAGAGTCTGTCATCCTTGCTACGAAACTATTTCGATAACTCTGAAAAATCCAGACAAGGAGTTTGTACAGAAAACAACATAAATTACGCAATGGCTTTCCACTACTGAGAAGATTATGCATAGTAGGTGTCGTTATATATGTTTCATTAGAAGCACGAACGCGAGTTTATACTATTATATATTGATTAGTACGTTGGATAGTGGCTGATAGAGCTTACTCTATTGTCTTTGAAAGAATGTAGTATTCAGTTGATTCAGTGCATTACTAAAGATGATTCTAGCGATTAGTGTTATACAAAGATAAAGAATGGGATTCCATCGAATACGATTCAATTTAAAATCAATAAAATAAATTACAGTCATTAGATATAAATACATAAATAACGTACCAGTTCATTGTTCTGTGCGATGCTATCTTTCGATAATTTATCAAACTCACTGAAGAAGAAAGAACATTGATTTTTATACAGTCCAACCACATTACTCCGCGCTACTCACATAATTACATAACGGTAGAGCGAGAATATTTCCCTCTACATACTCACATCAAATCAGGTCGATATCGGTGGATAATTGCACAGAAAGCGAGTCCATCTTGCCATGAGCTTGTCATATTGTAGATATTCACATCATTATAGCCTTCGGTCTGCTGTCTTGACCACAGTAGCAAAGCCCTGGCACCGCTTGCCGTCATACTGTAGGCTGAGTCGTTATTATCTGGACCAAAACACTCGCCAATGATCTGATCCCGGTATTCTGGCATGGAAACTCCGATTCTTGACGTCAAATATATCAATTGTTGAAGATTCGCGGAATAGTTTCTGTAGTGTAAATACAAAACGTTATTCTTATTTCTCAACTATGTCTCAAGAAGAGCAACTTTACGTGCATCAGTTAACGTAATTTATCTTGTTTTTTTTTACACAGTAATCAAGCCAACTTGAGTGCCTTCAGCCGACCCTTGACTCGATAGATGTGAGGTCTGAGTCGTAATGCTTGAATGCATGATTGGAATTCCATTTCAAAGGGCGGCGGGGAGCCATTCCTCCCCCGCTATCTAACAGGGTTATACTATCACAACTAATATTGCACTTAGGATAAATGAGAGGCTTTGTGTGCTGGGGACTGGTGACCATTTAAGAATGTAGGTGGGATTTCCTGGAACAAACGTATCAAATTACATAATTGGATTAAGAAGTTTTGGTCTGCGCGTTCACGCGATGCGTATTTATTTTAGAATCTATTCATATTCATATTGATACAGCCAGCATGTCATGACAGTTCTGTATATCTAGAGAGAGGGTAATCGAAAGCTTTTGTGAGGTGAATAACTTTGACAGTACAACTTAGTACGCGCCACTTTGATACACATCGTTCGATAAATAGTTCAAGGTGTAATTACCCTGGGTCAGTAAAGATGTAATCATGTAGCTGGCACTGGATCAGCAAAACAGTGATTGATATTCTAACGAACAACAACCCCTTGATTTGGGCAGGTTGTAAGACTACAATATTAGTAATATTTATTAGCCGTAGAAATCATTGCGATGAAAACTACTGGCCAGTTCGAGTAGGTAATTAGTGACCAGAAAAGACGTCACGCAAATAGAATTGTAACGCTCTGCAAGTGTCACGTCCGAGGTAACGACTCCTGAAATTATCAAAAAATCCCGAATTTTTACTTGAGTTGGTTCCGTTATTGGTAGGATAAAGATTACAAAACTAGATTTTTGTCTGACAAGAAATGATTCAGCCTTTCGGCCTTTCTACTTCTGGATTTCTGAAACTACAGTTCATTATACCCGGGATTATATTAGTATAGCGCTAGCAGCCCCTCTCCAGTCACGCGTTCACCACTGTGACGCCAGAGCGTCCGCCATTTTGAAAAAGTAGCGATGCATCATGGGAGAGAAAGCTGCAGTATGGCAACTATAAAAGTTCAATAAATTTTACTTTGAATTTCGAGCCCGTATCTCGAATGTCTGTCTGTACATCATGGAATTTTTTACGTGATAGAAATGTTATGAATTAGGATATCGCCTCACTAAAGACTCTCTTCGTTTATAGGAAACGGTGGCATCCTCCATACTAGTTCTGTCTTAAAAATAGAGTGGTTTTCATTAACTCGTTAAACAAAGTGTACCGTAATTAGAGTGGAACAATGGAATTACGGAGTAATAAAGCGTATTACGCTAACATGTATTTCACGGGTTTATGAAAACCACTCTAGTATGATAAGAGGACTAAAAGTGATTAATTAATCAAGGAACAGCCCGGAAGGTTAGACATTGATGTAACAAGAAGGTCATTCATACAAGAGGAAGTCGAGGCGATTTGTATCAACAAGTCAAGACGAACCTAAACTGTCAGTTAGCTTCAGTTGCATTACCCTGCCAGCAGAGTTTCCTCTTCCGTCGATCCAGTTTTCCATTGCTAGCAGCCAGGGTAGCGTATAAGACACTATCAAATGAATCTCTACGCATTATTAGAAGGCTAGGGCGTTGTTCTTTGAAGTATTCATTTAATGGAGAAACTTACTGATCAATAATTGTTTGTTTTTGTTCAATAAATGTTCAACCAAGCACGTCTAGTATACGTGATTCCAGTCCATGCAAAATGCTTTGTAGACCTTTGTAGCCTTGTGAAGTAAACTTTATAACTTTACACCTCATTGTAAATAAACCTTGTCATATTAATCTAACTACAATCCACGAAGGAAGTTGGGGAAGAACAAGATAAACAAGCGATCAAATTTTATCAGCTTTTAATAGTTTAAGAGGGGGGCATTGGGGTTTGAGGTGTTGCGGTGTTGGGCAATTTTTATTGCGGTGTTTCGGTGAAAACAATTAAACGTTGCGTGATCATAAATCCTGCGGGATGCGGTGTTTGTGTTTCTAAACCTACGGTGTTCGGTGAAGCGATATATTACTTGCGAAGTTGCGGTGTCAAACCCTTTTCAGAAAGGGTTTTCGTTTTGGTCAGTTTTCGTTTTTTTTTCGGTGTTGCGGTGTTCAGAACCCCCCAATGTCCCCCTCCTTTAATTCCGTTGATGGAAATATGTTTCATTATGTCTACACACCGCCCTCGTTATCAGACGAGTTATCAAAGCGCTATCAGATGGCATCAAAAACCAAGATAAAACTGGACAGGACCGAGGCGTGAGTGATTTAAAACATATGTAAGTGTAAGGTTTTTATGCACCAGTTGCAAATGGATGTCGGTGTGTGGTCGATCGGAGTCGGAGTAACCGTAACGCGAGAAGATGGTCTTTGGTACCCCCGGGTTGGTACCCGGGATAGAGCTCAGTCAGATTTCCCGCGCGTGCGACATCTCCGTGGATAAGGATTGTATCCACAACCGCAGCCTACTGTCATCCTCCCTCTCAGGACCAGCACTGGGAGAGAGGGGAGAAATCTCTCAACTCCAAACTGTATGTGATTTGCGCATGCGCAACCTCTTACAGTGGGTTTACTTGGTGACTGAACCTCTCGAACCCAGCTCCCCTGTCTGCGGCGCTACCTCCCCAGTACTCCTCAGCCCCCAGCAGAATTACGCGAACCAGATCTAATTCATCACTGTATAGTTTATTGTTTCAGCAATGTAATAATTCACTGGACCTCGGGTGCAGATCCAAACATCGTGACTGTTCCCTAAAACAACAGCATAGATATGTTATGAAAAACTACGAAACGTTTTATTGCTGCCGATCAGATAAAGAGATAAAGAGGTCGTCAGTAGTCTAGGACATAAGTGTCATCTATTCAATATATAGTTTACCTAGGTTACGGCATAACGGTTTTACAGACGAAGTAGCCACGTTTTGAAGTACAGGGAGAGTCGCTGTAAAGTCCACTGGACGAGGCCATTACACCACAGTTCTCTCGTCGGCCACCATTTGGCTCTCCTGAAGACCACTTGAGCAGCATAGCCAGAGTCCCATCCTGCCACAACCACAACGTCTCAAGCGGCTCATCTCTCAAACCAATAAAGTATGGACCACGTTTAAGATGCTTCTTGACAAACATCCATTCATCATTGTCGCGTATGTCGACGAGATGTCCACCAAGTCTACGACAGCTCTCCTTAGAGTCGTACCAATTGTCGCGGCCATGATTATTGTGATTGAAATAGTAACAGTTAGACTTGAAACCAATCCATCCACGTTGGCATCCTGCAGAGGAATCGTGCAAATGTACTGTCATTAGACGAGGCAGGAAGGACCACAGGAAGCCCAGCTCAGTATTTCTGAGGGAGAGAGTGTGTATCAGTGTATCATGTATGCGCGCGTCTTTTTAATGGCCTTCCTGTGGTAAGGCGGGCGAGATAATGCATAATAATAATAATAATAATAATAATAATAATTTATTTATTCACGTAGAACACAAAAGAGCTTACAATACTCGTGAGAACGTGCACGTGCTAAAAAATCTAAAATATAATATTATAAAAAGTATATACTCCTAATCTATAATTAATTCAATCACCACCCCTACCAACCCAATATAAATATACAATAAAAACCCAAACTACTATAACTATATAATTATGATAAAAATTTAAATATTGATTACTCTATCTTAGCAAAAATTAGTGTCAAATATATATAAATTATGTATTGATATCAATATCTAGGTTAATTAAATAAATAAAATTAATACATGTTGTATGTACGCTTAGTAAAATAATTCTAAGTTAAATTTCTTCAATGCTGTTTTAAAATCCTTGATGTTTTCACTTTTTCTAACTTCCATGGGTAACTTATTCCATATCTTACTAGCAATGAAAGAGAAAGATTTGTGCATCCACTCTGAGTTAAAATGAGGTTGAGCCAGATTGCTGCCCTGACCCCTAAGATTGTAGCCTACGTGTCTTAAATTTAAAAAATCAGTGATATAACTAGGACCAATAGAATTAAGGCATTTATATATCAAAATTAATGCTTGATAATACCTACGATGTCTTAAAGTATTTGATTTTACTAATTCTAAAAGACTTTCATAACTATTGTTTTTAACTCTAAATAATGTTCTTAAAATGTAATAATTAGCATCCTCAAGTCTGTTGGCCTGCACTTTACCAAGACCAATAAATAATGTGCTACAATATTCTAAGTGTGGGACAATAAATGTTTTATAAAGTAAAGTCATAGTACGTGTTCACCGATATGAATCGGGAAATTCTTTTTAAGGCAGCAGTCTTTGCATAAACTTTTTTGAGTTGCTCTGTAATATGCTCCTTATAGGTAATCCTTTTATCCAAGGTGACACCCAGGATTTTGAGAGTGGGTTCGACCTTAACGTTGATACCATTAACTTGAAAATCATATTCATATGTCGATGAACCAAGAATCATAGCCTGGGTCTTCGTGTTATTGATGGAGAGATAATTTTGATTAAACCATGTAGTGAGGATTGACAAGTCTTGGTTGACCATAAACTGTAATGCTATTGAAGAAACGTCAGATGTATAGCTGGTCGTGTCGTCAGCATATAATCTCAACGCCATGTTTGACGCACAGTAATGCATGCGGGCTTCCTGTGGTAAGGCGGGCGAGATAATGCATGTGGGCTTCCCGTGGTAAGGCGGGCGGGATAATGCATGTGGGCTACCTGTGGTAAGGCGGCGGGATAATGCATGTGGGCTTCCTGTGGTAAGGCGGGGCGGGATAATGCATGTGGGCTTCCTGTGGTAAGGCGGGGCGGGATAATGCATGTGGGCTACCTGTGGTAAGGCGGGCGGGATAATGCATGTGGGCTACCTGTGGTAAGGTGGGCGGGATAATGCATGTGGCCTACCTGTGGTAAGGCGGGGCGGGATAATGCATGTGGGCTTCCTGTGGTAAGGCGGGGCGGGATAATGCATGTGGGCTTCCTGTGGTAAGGCGGGGCGGGATAATGCATGTGGGCTACCTGTGGTAAGGCGGGCGGGATAATGCATGTGGGCTACCTGTGGTAAGGTGGGCGGGATAATGCATGTGGGCTACCTGTGGTAAGGCGGGCGGGATAATGCATGTGGGCTTCCTGTGGTAAGGCGGGGCGGGATAATGCATGGGGCTTCCTGTGGTAAGGCGGGCGGGATAATGCATGTGGGCTACCTGT
This sequence comes from Actinostola sp. cb2023, assembly GCA_033675265.1. Classification (NCBI taxonomy): domain Eukaryota; kingdom Metazoa; phylum Cnidaria; class Anthozoa; order Actiniaria; family Actinostolidae; genus Actinostola; species Actinostola sp. cb2023. The sequence continues at coordinate 195,056 of JAUJYZ010000663.1, read as the reverse complement.
GGTAAGGCGGGCGGGATAATGCATGCGGGCTTCCTGTGGTAAGGCGGGCGGGATAATGCATGCGGGCTACCTGTGGTAAGGCGGGCGGGATAATGCATGCGGGCTTCCTGTGGTAAGGCGGGGCGGGATAATGCATGCGGGCTACCTGTGGTAAGGCGGGCGGGATAATGCATGCGGGCTTCCTGTGGTAAGGCGGGGCGGGATAATGCATGTGGGCTTCCTGTGGTAACAATAATGCACAACACATACTCTACACACACTACGCTTCCTTAACCCCACATCTAACATTATGGGTAATCGACTGAGCATACGTGAGAGGTACGTAAGACCATAGCCTGCGTAGCCAGGCTTTAGGGGAATGGGAGGGGGTGGGCTCCTCTTCTCCAATCCCCCTCCCCTTTCCCTTTTTTCCCACCCCTCCCCCTCCTTTCCCCTAGAGCCTGGCTACGCAGGCTAGTAAGACCACTAACTGCAGTGTGTGTATAGTATGTGTTGTGCGTTTGTTGTGGTAGTACGCGCGGAATCGCCTACGTTTACGGTCAATGGAGTATCGCGGAGAATTCACAGAGAGTGGTCGTTAAAGATAGTTGATGGCCTATATATACGAGCAGCTCCTGAGAGTTGCGCTTTGCAAATAAAGAGTTCACTCACTTGACGGTGCAGCAGTTGGCGGTCGTGATGCATAGGTTGGTGGTCGTGGTTCATAGGTTGGTGGTCGTGGTGCATAGGTTGGTGGTGGTGCCACAGTTTGTGGTGTACATGACCCTTGGGCAATGTTTCCAAGCATACTGTAAACCTTGTTGTAGTTATCCACGTGCGTGACTCTGTCCCTGTTTTGACCAGCGATGGCCAGCAGCTCAGCATTTTGTGGTCGAGAACCAACTCCCACAGCTATCACTTTAACGTTTTTAACCTGTATAACAACATACCATACGTGAGAACAACACGCATATATATGGTGGAAGGTACGCGCTTCATGATATCATCATGCATTTGTAGCTCTTTTTCGTTGCGTTCTAAAAGGCGCGCAATGGTATCAGTAGATGGCTGCTTAGGGGTGCGATACAGCTCTCCTCGCCTCACCTCGCACCAGTCGCCATTGAACTTTCTTTTGGGAGGATTACACGTGACAATGACTTTGCGTACTGAAACTGCTTTATATGTAACTTAAGATATGTAAAAAGTGATTTCTTGCTTGTTCTTTTAAAAGCCTTACAGCCCCCAGGCCGGCTGAATTACTGCATCATATCAACTTGATCACCTACCATTAGCGGAGCAAGAACTACTGAATTACTGCATCATATCAACTTGATCACCTACCATTAGCGGAGCAAGAACTACTGAATTACTGCATCATATCAACTTGATCACCTACCATTAGCGGAGCAAGAACTACTGAATACGGAGAAGTGCTCATATCAACTTGATCACCTACCATTAGCGGAGCAAGAACTACTGAATACGGAGAAGTGCTCATATCAACTTGATCACCTACCATTAGCGGAGCAAGAACTACTGAATACGGAGAAGTGCTCATATCAACTTGATCACCTACCATTAGCGGAGCAAGAACTACTGAATACGGAGAAGTGCTCATATCAACTTGATCACCTACCATTAGCGGAGCAAGAACTACTGAATACGGAGAAGTGCTCATATCAACTTGATCACCTACCATTAGCGGAGCAAGAACTACTGAATACGGAGAAGTGCTCATATCAACTTGATCACCTACCATTAGCGGAGCAAGAACTACTGAATACGGAGAAGTGCTCATATCAACTTGATCACCTACCATTAGCGGAGCAAGAACTACTGAATACGGAGAAGTGCTCGGGCTTTTCTTTCCGTCCGTTACCACAAGAAGAACACTAGGTTTGTCGGGACGATCTCCATTCGCAGGTGAGAAGAAATAGTTGTTAGCAAATGACATAGCTTTATCAGTACGTGTACCTCCATACATGTATGGTGTGTGAGATATCGTCATCTTCATACGATAAGAAGTCTGGGATCCAGTATCTCTAAAGGTGACCATTGGCATAGAGTTATCGTTGTAGCATATGATTCCCATGCGCGTTCCACGTGCAGATACGCGTATGTGATCCACAAGTTTACTTAGAAAGCTTTTCACTTTAGTGAAGTCTTCTATGCGAATGCCTCCCGAACAGTCGACGGCAATTCCGAGATCAATGTAGCCCGCACATGAAGGGCGATGGGTTGGATGTACTGGTGCTAATTAGAGAAAGAGAAATATTCAAAATGACTGCAATTAAAATGATATCAGAGAAATAAAATAAATGCAGCCTCGGCGCGCTTTTCCTTTCACCGGACAAACCGATCTGTCTGCGAATATTTCACACTGTTGATTATCTCTAAAATGTTTCATACAGTTGACAATCTCTAAAATGCATAATGTACAACCTCCTTTGCAGACGAATAACTCCATTCTCAAAGCGATGTGGTTGTTCCATGCTCTAGGTACAATCCTTACATAACGCGCTTGTTTGATTGGTGGATCGAGTGCATTGACAACAACGGAATCCCTGTCAGTATTGCCTTGAAACTCCTAGAAAGAATTGTAAGGAACTATTGGTTATTTCTAATGATCATCGTTGAAGGGCTGTTTAATTATCGGTATTGGTGTCTCGGTAGCCTTGTAAGCAAAACGATCCATCCCTCATGCCACACCTAGTTCCTTTTCTATATTATCTTGAACTAGTTTTACACACAGCACGCAAAATAACTGTAGCGTATATAGAGATTGAGCGCGTAGCTTATGGTGAAATAGTTTGATAAAGGTGCAAAGTAAGATATATTAATATAATGGAGGCTGAGAAATACCTGAAAAAAACAGGCTTAGAACGGGAATCGAACCCACGACCTTTGCAATACCGGTGCAATAATGCTCTCCCAACTGAGCTATCTAAGCCACAAAGTAAGCACACAGTATTTTACCTTTTCTACCCCATACTTCTGATATGATACAAACGTTTTCCCATTGTTGCTATACTTCACAGTGTACCGTGTTACCCATTCATCTGCGTTATGGCGACCTTGTGTTGCAACACGAGTAATCTTACTAAAACCACCGAGATCAACTTGAAACCATTGCTTAGCATCATCTTTTCTTGCTCGCCACCCTCCTCCTCGAGCCCCTTGTGACGGTATGTTTAGTCGTCCCCACTGCGGGCCATGGTTAGCGGTATTCCAAGACGATGACACCGACAGGGCTGAGTCAAGGATGCCATGGTTCTGTAGGCCCGCAGGTGTCACGCATTTGGGTTTTGTAGGTTCAACGAAACCTTTAAAGAAATATTTGAACAGAAAGTATTCACATCTACAATACATATCTCTAGCTACACATCAAGTGACCTACCTCGAGGCCAAGGTGATAACTTGGCTCACTGTGATAACTGTACGTAAATACTATGTAATATTCTTGAGCCTACTTACCCGATGTACATCCGTAGTAGTCTACCCTTAGTGCAATACCCTTGTGCCAACTCTTAGGGACGATACGAACATATCGCGCAACAATCGGAGGCTTTAGCACGTGACTTACGACAGTGTAACGATTCTTGTTGCCATAAAATAGCTGTAAAATAGACGTATTAGTAGAAGCAAAACCAAAAACGGTCTTGGAAAAAGCAGAAACATTTCAAAAGCAATCGTCAATCGTCAAAATAAAACGCGAACGCTGTTTAGGTTACAGAATGTCCCTCAGCGTGCCGTTACCTTTTCTTTGCCTGCGACTTCATAAACTTCATACATATAACCATCACTGCTGTATTTGAGCCCGTAGCTAGTCACCCACTGGTCAGCGTCCTGACGGCCTTGAGTAGACACGCGCCTGATTTTGACCGTATCATAGAAATCCACACCAAACCATTGATTGTCTTTCATTGTCTTTGCCACCCATCCACCTGCCTTCCCGGATTTTGGATGGAGATGAAGTCTACCTTGAGAAGGCCCTGCTGCTTCACTCATTTGTGATGACGCGCTGAGCTGGCCGTTGGCTGTCTTACCATTCTCAATACCAAGAGGTTGCATGCATGATTTGGGTGTTGGACGAGCAAAGCCTGCAATGCAAAGGAAGGTAGACAACTTGACTTAGTTTGTGATAGAGATCATTGCTAAGCATCTGAATAATCAATACCTGATCTACAGCCATATATCTCAAGTCTTAGTGCAATTGATCGATGCCAAGCTTTAGGGCGGATCCTTACGTATTTGGCAAATATTACAGGGTACAGAATGTGACCTGAAATAAAATAGAACAGATCTATATGAATACACAGTAGAAACGATAACAACAACACAATAATGATGGAGAAGACCGTGCGACCACGATGCTGGACAGCGATGACTGATAACAACGATGACTGATGGACAATGACTGATAACAAGGATAACACAACAACAGCAATAACAACAACGACAACAAAGACAACAACAAGGATAGCCGTCGATGCGATCTTAACGATGCGAAATATACAATGTGCTGTCAACGAGAACGTACATACACACATTCATTACAAAAACTACAATACATCACGAACAAGTCATATATTCTTTGCTGACCTGACATGCTGTATTTGTCATGATTTCCGTCCAACAGATGCCAATATCTGTCAAAATGGCCACCATCAAGACTGTGTTCTAACGCGTAAGACGTAACCCACTGCTCGGCACTGTTCGAGCCTTGAGTTGCAATTCTGGTTATTTTAGCAACTTTTCCGACGTCTATTTGTAACCATTGGCCAAGATCGTTCGTCTAAACATGCGATAAAGTATTAAATTATTATTAATTATTATTATAAAGTTATGGAAAGTCAATTATATATGTATATACGAACAGAAGTGCGCACATATATATGTGCGACATCCACGCTAGCTACGTCTCGTGCGAGTTCAGCGATTACGCGCATAAGGCAGTTTTAATAGTAGTGTACAAATATTGCTCAAAGAACCATATATAATGAGTAATTGATTTCTGGTGCGCATTTACTATCGAATTTAAACTGTACTAAGATTTCTTCATTTTAGTTTCTTAGTTCGCTCTTTGTGTTTACTTTGCTGCGCATGCGCGTCTGAGCGACGTTTTAACTTACCTTAGGAGACCACGCCCCAACTGGCATGCGGAGTCGCCCGAGGAATGGTTGCGATTGCTCGTTTTTATGTGAAGTTGCAGTTATGTGCGCATTTGAAATTGCACCAGTCAACATTCCTAGTGGATCTACACATGTTGGTCCTGCTGGCACATGAATTCCTATTGACATTATATAACACCTGGTCAATAGATGAACTACATGTGATATATCTTGAACTACATGTGATATATCTTGAACTACATGTGATATATCTTGAACTACATGTGATATATCTTGAACTACATGTGGTATATCTTGAACTACATGTGATATATCTTGAACTACATGTGATATATCTTGAACTACATGTGATATATCTTGAACTACATGTGGTATATCTTGAACTACATGTGATATATCTTGAACTACATGTGATATATATTGAACTACATGTGATATATCTTGAACTACATGTGATATATCTTGAACTACATGTGGTATATCTTGAACTACATGTGATATATCTTGAACTACATGTGATATATCTTGAACTACATGTGATATATCTTGAACTACATGTGATATATCTTGAACTACATGTGATATATCTTGAACTACATGTGATATATCTTGAACTACATGTGATATATCTTGAACTACATGTGATATATCTTGAACTACATGTGATTTATCTTGAACTACATGTGATATATCTTGACGATTACATGTGATATATCTTGACCTAAACTAAAGACGTGTTATCTACTACAATATTTACCCATACGACATCCGTAAAACTCCAATCTCATCGCTATTGCGCCGTGCCATGTTTTTGGGTGGATACGTAAGTGTCTGGCGTAGATTGGAGGCTTGAGAACCTGATTAACTACTGAATGTCTGTTCAGGTTTGCAGAGAAAATCTGTGGATGAATGAAGAATGTGATGTAACATAGACGAACAATCACTGGAGGAAACGTGCGCTTTTGAAACCTTAGAAATTCAGTAGTCGGAAATGTTTTGGACAGAGAATTTCTAGAGAGTACTTTCGTTTCAGTGAAGTAAGGGAGTACAGCCCACCAGTTTTTCAATTGTAACTGGATTAAATTAAAATAGAATTGCAGTGTAACATTTAACTCTTAATCAGTCAAAATGATATATTCAGACAAAAGTCTTGTTTGACCAGATGAGCGATAATGTTTGCCAAGTAACTGTATTTGTAATGTCTCCTTGCATAAACGACTAAAAATTGTCAGCAAATTTTGTATCCTCATGAACCTATGTTTTAATAAAAACTGCCAAGCTTTCGGGCTAAATGCTTAAAATCTAATCACAACGGCTATAAGTATGCGAACACAAACAAACACCGCCAAACAAGTAAACTCGTGCGCATTACCCACAAACCGATATTAGACTAACGTCTATATATTCATGTAGAAGAACCAACCTACCGTTGTCCTGCCTCTTTGCCTGTAATCATCCCAAAATACTCCATCAGAAGAAAACGATACCGCGTAACTCTTGACCCACTGACCAGCGTCCTGTCGTCCTTGAGTAGCGATGATGTTAACCTTAGTGATTGGACCAAGCTCAACTTGCAGCCATTGATGAAGGTCATCAGTTTTTGCTCGCCATCCACCGAGCTTGTTTCCGCTAGGATGAAGGTACAAACGAGCATTGGCAGGTGCTGTTGCTTTGCTGTACTGGGACGTGGCAATGACATGATAATCTTGGATAGCGTCTCCTTTTTCCATCCCCAATCGTTTGGAGCAATAAGTAATCGCGGGTGCACTGAACCCTGAGAGATAAGAAATACGAAACGTCATCAAGACGATGGAGCGGCAAGAAAGAAAGCAGAGGGTAGGAAGGAACAGCGAAGGAGAAGAAGGACATTTCTCCACAACCTGAATGGCAACCATAGAATTCCACTCTCATCGAGATATGTCCTGACCATGACTTGGGGAGAATGCGAATATAACGTGTGTAGATTGGTTTGGGGAGTCTGTTGGTTACTTCACTATAACTGTTTTTATTCCCTTTGAAAACCTGTGGAATAGTGACAACAATCATTCAATACTTGATGACTGAATATGCATGTGAACTGAAAATTGACTTGGGTAATAATTAAAGTACTTAATTAAAGACCTCCTGTCAGACCTCCTGTCAGACCTCCTGTCAGACCGCCTGTCAGACCTCCTGTCAGACCTCCTGTCATACCTCCTGTCAGACCTCCTGTCATACCTCCTGTCAGACCTCCTGTCAGACCTCCTGTCAGACCTCCTGTCAGACCTCCTGTCAGACCTCCTGTCAGACCTCCTGTCAGACCTCCTGTCAGACCTCCTGTCAGACCTCCTGTCAGACCTCCTGTCAGACCTCCTGTCAGACCTCCTGTCAGACCTCCTGTCAGACCTCCTGTCAGACCTCCTGTCAGACCTCCTGTCAGACCTCCTGTCAGACCTCCTGTCAGACCTCCTGTCAGACCTCCTGTCAGACCTCCTGTCAGACCTCCTGTCAGACCTCCTGTCAGACCTCCTGTCAGACCTCCTGTCAGACCTCCTGTCAGACCTCCTGTCAGACCTCCTGTCAGACCTCCTGTCAGACCTCCTGTCAGACCTCCAATCTATACACCGTCGTATCTGCAGCTTAACTTACCACTTTTCTCCCTTTATGAGTATATGGTGTAAAGAATTCGCCGTCTTGACTGTATGATAACCGATACGACTTTACATAATAGTTTTTATCCACTCTTCCTTGAGAACCGACACTTGATACCTTGACAGCCTTGTCAAAGTGCACTTGCAACCATTGTTCCTTGTCGTTGTATTTCGCGCTCCACGCGCCTGACATTTTGCCACTTTCCTTCAAGTGTAGTCTAGCCAGCTGTGGTCCATCGTTCTTGCTCAGTTGGCTCGACGCAGTGATTAAAGCAGCGGAGATTCCACCGCTGGCCATACCCAAGGGATCGTTCTTATGACACTCAGGAGTCACAGCTGGAGGAGGTCGACCTGGAAACAAAGTCACAGAGAGACCTTAGAGACAGCTATTTAGGGATTGAGAAAACTGCACAGGGGCGGATCCAGAGATTTTGGGGGGGGGGGGGGGGGGGGGGGGGGGTGTTGGGGGGGTTGGGGAGGAGGGGGCGTTCAAGGTGGACATTGGTTTCAGCCAAAATTTATGTAAATAATTATTTTGGCAAAAAAGGTATTACAATTTCGCCCCACCCTAATTAAATCCGTCCCTGCTACATGATATAATGACGAAGGTTCATTAGCTGTTGCAGGATACATGCACTAGACATATCACAGTACAATACAATACAGTAACTATCATTTGATTAAGATCATAGGTTATTGAGGTATTGCATAGACTGTTTTTATGTATGTGAACTTTGTATAAGGACATGCAGATTGTAAAAAATATTTTTCTAATTATTATTAACAAATTCAGTATTATATTGAGCTTACTTTTGCAGGAATCATCCCGAATAGAGTTGAGTTTATTTTTCAAAGCATCAAAGCTTGTAGCATGGACTACATATTTAGGATCACCCATCGCTATTTGCAGTAGTTCGTCGTGGTCGATCTCAGGCCCAATACCAACAGCAAGAGTGCGCACACCTTTGCTCTACAAATACATGAATATCGTTAAACCTACTTTACAGCAATACAAATGGAACGTTGTGTGTAAGTATGAGCTACTCGCTTGGAAAAACTCATGCATGTACACTTATCAACTTGGAAATTCGTTGGAAATTCGTTGGAAAGATTAAATGTTCATGGTTTTGGACATTTCAAAGAATTTCCAAGGTTGGATAACAATTTGGAAGGCAGTTGAAATTCCAACGAATTTTCCAATTCATTTCCAACGAATTTCCAAGTTGCATTTATGCACGAGTGTGCGATTGTTTTTGCAGTGACAGAAGGCAAACATTCAAATCACAGTTGTTTTCATTTCTTGCGCATATTTGGAGGCATATTTGTGGAAGAATGCAAGAAAGTATGAACACTTGCCACTATCTACTCTACTGCTTTCAGTTGTTTGTCCGTCTACTATAAATGTGTGCGTGCTACCAAAGGCGCAGTCTCTGTTAAATCAACAAATATCATGCACCTGCAATGGCCTTAATACTTCAGGATAAGGCGTGCTGTCTTTGCTCGTCTTGCCATCGGTAAACACTATCAATACATTAGGTTTCCCGTATCTATCGCCACCGTATGGCGTAAACAACATGTAGCCAGCGAGGAGTAGCGCTCTGTCCGTGTAAGTTAAGCCATCAGGATAACGCACAGATTGAAGACGTTGTTTCAAAGCAGTCAGCTGATGATAACGCTTGTCAGCAAAGGTGAACTCCATGGATGGATTGTCGCTGTACGTTACCATACCAAAGTGCGTTCCTTGTGAGGAGACTTGGTAGTAGGACATTAGATTTGCAATGAACTCGAGAACTTTTTTGAAGTTTCTTTGCTTAACACTGCCTGAGCCATCCAGGATAATACCAACATCCATTGCTTTGATGCAAGCTGAGAAGTAAACAGAGCGACTTTGTCAAATAACGCGAAAGCAAGCAAGCAAGCAAGCAAGCAAGCAAGCAAGCAAGCAAGCAAGCAAGCAAGCAAGCAAGCAAGCAAGCAAGCAAGCAAGCAAGCAAGCAAGCAAGCAAGCAAGCAAGCAAGCAAGCAAGCAAGCAAGCAAGCAAGCAAGCAAGCAAGCAAGCAAGCAAGCAAGCAAGCAAGCAAGCAAGCAAGCAAGCAAGCAAGCAAGCAAGCAAGCAAGCAAGCAAGCAAGCAAGCAAGCAAGCAAGCAAGCAAGCAAGCAAGCAAGCAAGCAAGCAAGCAAGCAAGCAAGCAAGCAAGCAAGCAAGCAAGCAAGCAAGCAAGCAAGCAAGCAAGCAAGCAAGCAAGCAAGCAAGCAAGCAAGCAAGCAAGCAAGCAAGCAAGCAAGCAAGCAAGCAAGCAAGCAAGCAAGCAAG
>JAUJYZ010000663.1:0-180000 GCA_033675265.1 Actinostola sp. cb2023 | reverse complement strand
GTCCCTTCAAGAGTACGTAGTGTAGTGTGGAGAGATGGGACCGTCTCGCTTCGAGGTGTGCATGTCTGTTTTAGCGAGGTATGTGTGGAAGGTCTCGGAGGAGTGCCCGGCGTCTTTGTAATGTGTCTGGTTTCGAGTGAGGTCTAGTTACCATGGTTACCTGTGCAAAGACTCGTCCCATTTCCCCCAGTCAAGTATGTGACCATCGTTGACGTCACTTGTTTCGTCCCTGTCAGTCAAAAGCATCGTCGTCAAAGCTTGTTGTCCGGGAACTTCCAAGAACCCTCCAACTTTATCGTACGTCCTTTTACATGTCGTATGTGGCAAAGCCCCTGAAACTAGTTAATGACAGAAAGAATAACATTTGGGCCACATTAAGCGAAAAGAGACCTTATGCATAACATTCAAAATACACAATAAATCCCCTCAAGAACAAATTCAAATCCCAGGCCTCATAGCTTGTAGACCATGAGACAGTGCCAATTTCGATCTGGGTAGTACGACTCTTAGTGAATAACTACTACACAAGACAGAGACACGTGGGAAATATTGAAAATGAGTTCAATATATAATCACACCCTCTCAACTCATCACCGCATCGTCATCATCATAATATCTTTATATCATCGTCATCATCATAATATCTTTATATCATCGTCATCATCATAATATCTTTATATCATCGTCATCATTATCGGATATATTTATGTCATTCTCTTCAAGTTCACCCAGTTCAAGCGCAATAAGATATCGTTTACATACAGAAGGACAAATGGTTTTGTCTGTCTGTCACACATACCAGTATTCGTTAGCCCAAGCAACAGAATGACCGCAGACTGGCTCCAAAACGCCATCATGATCAATTAGCATTCTGTAGGAGAAACATTTCGTAAATAGTTATCGTATCTAGAATATAATATTTATTTGTTTATTTATTTATTTATTTACTTTATTTATCTTTTTATTTTTATTTTAATTTTATTTTTTACAAAACTTCCACCACACAAAATAACAGGAGAAAAAAAAAGAAAAAAAATCAAGTTGTTTCAAGGATTTTCGGTTTAGTACCTCAAACAAACTTGATATTGCGCTCGCGCGTGAAAATAATTAATTCGATTTTAGCTGATGAACGAGCGAACGGAGAAAGACTGGCAGTAAGTATAAATCAGTGGGATATTTTTTTCTGCAAATATCTTCGTTTGCCTTATAATTAGGCAAAACAAACAAAAGAACTATTTTAATTTAGGTAGACATTTCGGTTATTACTATCATCGTTAGGTAATTAATCAGTGTTTGTCTTGGTATACACAAAACAGATTTTATTAATGACACTTTCTCATCGTGTTCACAGAGTGCCAAGTGCCGTGAATGTTACTTTGGTAACCATAAAAAGAAGAAGAAGAAAAGAAGAATATGAAGACGAACTAGAAGTTAAGAAATGAAGAAGATGATGAAGAGGAAAGAAATTGTAAGATGAAGAAAAAGAAAAAAAAGGAAAAGAAGAAGAGGAGGAGGAAGCAGAAGACTGAAGAAGAAGAAGAAGAAGAAAAAGATGATATGAAGAACAAAAATTAAAAACGTAAAAGAGAACGGAAGAAATAATTAAAGAATAAGAAACGTAAAATGGGAAAAATATAAAAGACAGTGTCAAGAAATGAATAAAAGGCAAAAAAAAGAACGAAAATAATAAACGAGCAAAAAAAAAGAACATCTAAATACAATAAAATAAATAGTTCTTCTCGATTCAGCTATCGAAATACGAAGAAATAGAACCAACAAGAACACGAAGAAAAGAGTAGTATCAACAACTAGATGAACTAGGAGAGGAAGATGAATATTCTGCTAGCTATGCATCATGGGGAACAACGAAAGCATTGTATGTAATAGTAGGGAATTATCAAACAATATCGCCGGAAAAAGAAAAGCCCGAAAAAAGAAAAGGAACATAAGATTCTATAATTTTGGGAACTTTTTGAAACACAAAGGACCCCAAACAAAAATCACAAGATGATATGTAAGATTAACATGATAAAAACCGTATTTTTAAAATGTTCAAGTACTCACCAAGAACCTGCTCCAAGTGCATCTAAAACTGTCTACAACACCTTCCCATTAATAACTAGTGCTTAGTGCAATAAATGCACATAATTTGAAGCAATAAAGACACTGTGTGTTTAGAATAATTGCCAATAAACGTTTCATTATTAACACACTACTATCTATACAAAGGAGATATATTCCGCTATTGCAATACTACAGAAACGTTTCATTGTTCCTGTTCATTGAAGTACGAAACTGAGTAGTTGTTCTACTAGCGTATGAGTCAAAGAAACGACGTTTTTATTTCTCGTCACATTTCACTTACTCAATTATTTAACTCTCATTTTGTAATTATTAGACGTTAATTTAGATGTTTGTTTTGCTAGCTCGCTGCTGTGTCCCGACGCTCTTAGAATCTAACTGGAAACATTGATACAATGTTAGTATGGTGCCCAAAGAGCTATAAAGGAACAAAAAGTATAAAACACAAGTTGGATAGCAAAAGTTTGGAAGTGAAATATTTTTGTTCACACGGTAAACAAACAACCAACTATTATCAATTGAAAACAAATATCTAATAAAAACAATGCTTTGTTTACTCTGCTTTGATTAGTGAACGCCTTTCTATGCAGTAATAGATATTTATCAATACAGTTTAACATCACCAACACTAACCATCTCGGCACCATCCATGTACCGCTCACGTACAACCACCCCACCCTAGGGAAGTCATCACGTACAGCCACCCAACACCCTAGGGAAGTCATCTACCCACCCCACCCTAGATTACCCCGATTATCTTAGTTATCAATACAGTTTAACATCACCAACACTAACCATTTCGGCACCATCCATGTCCCGCACAACCACCCCACCCTAGGGAAGTCATCTACCCCGATTATCTTAGTTATCAATACAGTTTAACATCACCAACACTAACCATCTCGGCACCATCCATGTCCCGCTCACGTACAGCCACCCCACCCTAGGGAAGTCATCTACCCCGATTATCTTAGTTATCAATACAGTTATACATCACCAACACTAACCATCTCGGCACCATCCATGTCACGCACACAGCCACCCCACCATAGGGAAGTCATAGGGAAGTCATCTACCACCAACACTATTCGTCACCATCCATTCTAGTTAGTTATCAATACAGTTATACATCACCAACACTAACCATCTCGGCACCATCCATGTCACGCACAACCACCCCACCCTAGGGAAGTCATCTACCCCGATTATCTTAGTTATCAATACAGTTTAACATCACCAACACTAACCATCTCGGCACCATCCATGTCCCGCACAGCCACCCCACCCTAGGGAAAAGTCATCTACCCCGATTATCTTAGTTATCAATACAGTTATACATCACCAATCACACCGTAACCATCTCGGCACAAATCCATTTGTCCCGCTGTAATTGTGTGTTGTGGCAACCTTACCCCACCCTAGGGAAAGTCATCACTACCCCGATTATCTTAGTTATCAATACAGTTATACATCACCAACACAGTAACCATCTCGGCACCATCCATGTCCCGCACAAACCACCCCTTGCCTAGGTGTTTGAAGTCATCTTGCTACCCCATTATCTTAGTTATCAATACAGTTCAGTCGAATTACATCACCAGCAACACTAACCCGATCGCGGCACCATCCATGTTATAAATCCCAACACTAACCTCGGCTCACGTATACAGCCACCCCACCCTAGGGAAGTCATCTACCCCGATTATCTTAGTTATCAATACAGTTTATACATCACCAACACTAACCATCTCGGCACCATCCATGTCACGCTCACGTACAGCCACCCCACCCTAGGGAAGTCATCTACCCCGATTATCTTGGGGAGAAACAGACCACAATCTTGCCGTCACTGCGTAAAAACCTCTCTTCAAACCTTGGAAATTCTTTGGAAATGTCTAAAAACCTTGAGATTAAATTGAAAATTCCCAACGAATTTCAAGATTTGAAGAGCACGAATGGGGTATCCCATACGACCAATACTCCTTTTTACAGTTCCCGGCGCCATCTTGAAACGTAGCCGAGCCTTTGCATCGAAGCGAGACCAACGGTGACCTTGTAATGATAGAGACATGTGAATAATTGTCCAAGGTGTTAAAAAAGATATCTATCATTGCAACGTCACCGTTGGTCTCGCTTCGATGCAAAGGCTCGGCTACCTTTCAAGATGGCGCCGGGAACTGTAAAAAGGGGTATTAATCACAAGCAGCATCGATCATCATCATCAGCACCACCATCATCATCATCATCCAAGTACTTTATGTTGCTGTTTTCAAGAAGACGCAGTGCAATATACCATGTAATTGCAAAATTAGAAATGTTTTATTTCTTGTTCTAAAACTAAACTTTGTACTTCATCTGACGTGTATGATAGCACGAATAGCTTTCTACGTATGTGAACTGAGTCTATTATACATACAAGTTATCTGCTTGGGATATAAGTCTTTTATATACTCCTATATACAATCTCATTGATATACGTCTTAAATATAAACACGGTCTATAAAAAATAACTTGGCTTATTACACTTTTAGGCAGTTTTTTAACACCATGATTACGTTCAAAAATACACTTTATGTGTTGAATTCTTCCGGAATACAACGTTGGACACAGGAATTTCCTTTTGATTCAAAATTCATATCGACAGACAACGTAACAATAACGCATGCGTATGGAATATACCGCTAACAACTATAATCGCACTCTCAATATTTTTCTATTCTAATATAACATATATATTATATACGGTAACTGATTTTTGTGCGCAGAATATTGAATGTAAAATTATAAAAATGAACACTGAATTTACAACGTTCTTTGTACAAAACGCGAACGAAATGAACGAAAAACTTCAATCCGATTTGTGTTCAATTTTCTCAGTACTGGGATCATATGTTCCAACACAGGTGAACAAGCGGTCAGAGCGGTCAGTGGTTGCGCTGCGTGTTCCTATAATGTCTTGTGTTCGTCTTTTATACTCCTCAGAAGATACAACTTCACATTTATGAGAAATGGTCTGAACATCGTTTTCGTCGATGTGAGTTGATCGGTACAATGAATGCTGTAAGAAAAAGATAAGAAATGATTGGTTAGCATACAATGACGTCACAGGACTGCATGTGAGCTTTTTCATAGTATGGAGTTTCCCGGAATAGACAATGACGTCAGAGGACTGCATGTGAGCTTTTTCATAGTAAGGAGTTTCCCGGACTAGACTCATTCATCTACTTTTCTCGACCAATTTCAAATTTGATAACAAATTCCACATATTTAGTAACTAAATTCCATATTTGGTAACGACATTCCATATTTGGTACTAACGAAATTTTACATAGCTAAAAACAAAACTCCATATTTGGTAATGAAATTCCATATTTGGTAAGTAGTCTCCAAAATGCATTGCGAACGACAACAATGTTGTGATTGATAAGCAGACGTACCAGTAGTTATCGTATAATGGATATCGATTATAGAAGTTATTAGTTCGCTTGAGAATGAAAACGTATAATTGATGAAACTTGGTTACACAAGGCGTTATGATTTCATTATACGAAGGTGTATGACACGCTAGACAGACACACACACACACATTCTACTCCATACCACTGACGACATACTCCACACGAACACCGACGACCACAAGCACATTTAGACTACCTTGGCGTCAGATGATAGACAGACAGACAGACAGACAGACAGACAGACAGACACTTCTACTCCATACCACTGACGACAAATTTTACTCCATACGAAAAACACTCGACGACCACAAGCACATTTAGACTACCTTGGCGTCAGACAGACAGACAGACAGACAGACAGACAGACAGACAGACAGACAGACAGACATGATAGACAGACAGACAGACAGACAGACAGACAGACAGACATTCTACTCCATACCACTGACGACATACTCCACACGAACACCGACGACCACAAGCACATTTAGACTACCTTGGCGTCAGATGATAGACAGACAGACAGACAGACATTCTACTCCATACCACTGACGACATACTCCATACGAACACCGACGACCACAAGCACATTTAGACTACCTTGGCGTCAGATGCCTTTCTTCCTGTCTTGGTCTCTTCAGGGTGGTAGAACCACTTGACCCTTACAACCATGTTACCACTACAACCCTCCCACATGCTTTCTATCTTGCCCACGTACGGTAGATTATTGGACTTGGAAGGATTAGAGGTGAATACCGCACAGTCACCAACCTATAAGAGGTCGATTATTCAAGAGATTATGATTAATGGTCATTACTATTAATATCGTGCGTATATGAACGTCAGATGTGAATATGAAATGCGTGTTTCAATATAATCACACTTCTCAGTTCCCCTTGCACCTCCTACTCCCACAGATAACCCAGTCACGATTGTGCAACAAGTCTGTACTCAAATCCACCAACAACACTTCCAACACGTGTGAACACACAACCTACCGAAATGTTCTCATCTCCTCTGACGATAGACTTGTAGAACACTTTGCGTCCTTTTCCTTTTCGCTTATTTTGATGGTTTTTCCCTGACCACGTCCAGAGTTCACCTACAGGCAAGTATTGGAATGCATGAGAAATAGTAAAAAAGGTTCGTTTAAACACTAAGTTTCAGCTGTTTTAAAGGAGCCTGCCCAGGGGTAAGACAATAACGTTGCTAATTAATCTTTGTATCACTACATGAACATGAACATGAACCTTAGATTTGTTTAAACATTGCCATGCTTTCGGACTAAACGTCCATCTTCAGGGCGTAGGTGGAATAAAAAGGATACTCTGGCTATTTATAAATACATCTTATCTATTTGTCTATACATCTATCTTGTTCTATTTACCAGCTGATTTGTCTGGTCTGAGTCTGTCAAGCATAGACCGTCTTCTCTTCCCAAGACGCGGCTACAAGATAGAAGCGAAAACACAGGTTAATAAATGTTGCTCGCAAGTAGAGTCTTGCTTTCTCGACTTAGATCTCCCGGTCAAATACCACACACAGGTAACCCACAAATCCTTATTCACCTGGAATTGTTTGCTTTCTGTCTGTGGACTATCATCGAAAACTTCACTGCACGAGCCGCTGTCTTCGTCCTGAGAAGTCGAGTCTTGTACAGGGCTTTCACTGCCAGCGACCCCTGAACGCGGCGAACTGTTTAAATTCAGCGTCAGTGATTTTTTTCTGAGATCAAGATCAGACAACCGTGATGACCGGGCTCTAGGTCGAATCGTACCAGGGTCCTGCGCATGCTCGTCGTCATCACTATCGTCTTCCTGGTGCTTGTTGACAGACGGTTTAACTTTCTCTCTTTTCTTCTCTTCCTTGCTACATCGATTGGTCTCTTCTTCCATTCTCTCCGTACTTTCTTCAGGTTCTTGGTCTTTGGAATCCTCTCGAGTTATCCTACTTCGTCGCTTGGTTCTCTTTAGTTGTGAAGACTTACGTTTAGAATCAATCACGTCATCATCTTTTTCATTTGATTCATGTTTATTTCCAGAAATGCTTTGTTCCACCGCGTCAGTGGTGTCTTCGTCGTCGGTATCCTGACTCCCTCGAGGAGCGTCAGAGTCTGTTGCCTCTTCACTTAACGTTCTCGTTCTTTGTTTCACGCGTCGTTTCCCTCGAGCTCTTGTTCTTCGTATGGGTGCATCTTCAGTGCTATCCCAACCCGATGTATCGTCATCTTTGATCTTCCGAGAAGTGTCTTGCTCTTTTGATCTTCGACTTGGTGGCGAAGTTCCTCGTAACGAGAAGTGAGCACGTCGTCGCTCTGGTACGACTACATCTGACTCGACGTCTGCGAGAGTGAAGGAAACATTACAGAGATATTCACAAAGCACTAGTCATATGTGGATAGACGAGCAGAGAACCGAACACAGTAATTATAGGAGCAAGGATGGCTTAGTTGGTTAATGCGCGGCCTTCTAAGCGAAAGGTTTGCGGTTCGATTCCTCATGACCTCACATCCTTGTTTCGACCGCTTCCATCTAATCCGTGTAGCTATAAATACCCGTAAAACGGAGCACTGATAGAAAGAGGGGAGTAAAGTGCGCACCGTCTGGCTCCTGGGAGAACAGTTTCGAGTGAGGGGGCTACAGACGTTAAATATAGCACCGTCACCTTTATAACCTTTCCAATGAATGTCGTTAAACTTACCATCGACTTGTACAGGACAATCGGTTATTATCTTCCGTAAGTCAGACAAAGGGAATATGCCACTGTCACCATCGTCAAACTCAACCCACAGTTTTCCAACTTCTGATTTCTCATCCGGTGGAGCTAGAATTGAAAACATACAAGGGCAAGCTTAGTAACCCTAGTTTCCAAAGGTTTCCTATCCGGGAAATGGAAGAGATTGAAAGAGAGCGACAAAGCGCCGTAGCAGTAAGCGCGAGTAGGCTTATGCGTTTATAGAGAGACAAGATTCCGTGCACCGTGGCACAAGCTTAGATGATGAAATTACTAAGCGATTGATGTTGTCTTGGAATAAGCCTATTGTGCAGAGGTGGATCTCTGCATGTTCTGATATTAGAACTGGTGCAGTCTCGTCAGTAATAAGCAGCAACACTGCTACGTGTATGTTGTGTGTTCTATGACAATAGCAAAAAGTAGAATCTCTTAAAAAACTGTACTCACTTTCGATGACATTGCCGGGGTAAAAGCATCGATATTGTGGGCTCCAGTGAGCACATACCCGAGTACCAACAGGAAGGTATTCAACAGCAGGGGGGATGACGTCTTTTACCTATCCAATATATCAGCCATTTAAAGAGGTGTATAACTACGTTACACCCATAAGCACAATCACTACTACAACCACTATCAGTACTATTACCACCACCATCATCACCAACCACCACTACCCACACCGCCAGCACCAACCACCACTTCCCATTCCGTTACCACCACCAACCACCACTACCCATACCGCCACCAACCACCACTACCCATACCGCCACCACCCACCACCACCCGCCACCACGTACCAACCCCCCATCATCACCAACCCCCACTACCCATACCCCTTCCAGAAACCACCACCAGCACCAACCACCTGACCACTATCCATACCCATGCCACACACCACCATCATCACCAACCACCACCACTTCCCACCGTTATCACCACCACTACCCATACCGCTACCACCACCAACCACCACTACCCATACCGTTATCACCACCACTTCCCATACCGTTATCACCACCAACCACCACTACCACTACCCATACCGCTACCACCACCAACCACCACTACCCATACCGTTATCACCACCACTTCCCATACCGTTACTACCACCACTACCACCCCCACTACCACTACCGCCACCATCACCAACCACTACTACCCATACCG
Organism: Actinostola sp. cb2023; assembly: GCA_033675265.1. Lineage (NCBI taxonomy): Eukaryota > Metazoa > Cnidaria > Anthozoa > Actiniaria > Actinostolidae > Actinostola > Actinostola sp. cb2023. The sequence goes on along the minus strand of JAUJYZ010000663.1, from coordinate 170,560 downwards.
CCACCACCACCACCACCACCACTACCCCCCATACCGCCACCACCACCACCACCACCATCACCAACCACCTATACCGTTACCACCACCAACCACTACACTACTCATACCGTTACCACCACCAACCACCACTACCCATACCGCCACCACCACCAACCACCACTACCTATACCGTTACCACCACCAACCACCACTACCCATACCGTTACCACCACCACCCACCACTACCCATACCGCCACCCACCACCACTACCCGTACAACCACCACAAACCCCGTACAACATCACCAACCAACACATCACCAACCAACATACCCATACCAACACTTACTGCTTGAGAGAGAAGCTGTTCCGTGGATCGCAAATGGGGTCTCCTTCCTCTCTCACCGGGTAAAATAATACCATATCTAGAAAAGAGAAAATGCAATTCAAAACATCGTTATAATGAAAATATTAAAGCAATCCTTCACCTATCGTCAGATGCAACGAGTGGTTTACTAATAGTTGGTGCTTATGTCTCTACTTACAAATCAGGTTCCTGGTAGAAGGTAATGCGGCCACGGAAGAACACTCGGTCGACAGGAAGCAGCATCTTGGTGTTGTACTTTAGCTCTTCTTTAGTAAACGAGATAATGGGTTCTAGTTGGAAAAACGAGAAATGTTGGAATTGTATTATCACTGCCATCCTTCTTAACTTATTTTAAATAAATATATCAGTGATGATGATGATGTTGCTGATGATGATGTTTAGCTTAGTCACTGACATACCTGGTGGAAGGTCACTGTTCACTCCTGCCATCATTTCTTCTTCAAGTGTGTTTCTTTCAGACGAAGTCGCCTATTTCACAAAACGTAACTTCAGGAAAGTACACATACTCCTTCTCTAACTTATTACCAGCTACATGAATGTATCACAGACAACACAGCAATCTTACTGACCTTAGAAATCGGTTCCTTCTTCAATGGCGTAGTAATAGGTTGTTGTTCCTCGCTTTTCAAGATGACATCCTTTGTAACATCTTTATTTTCTAATTCATCACTCAAATGGCATTCAGAGGAATCTTCCGTCATCTCATCTTTTTCTTCTACAGTTTCTTCTATTTTAGATTCCTTTTCGATGTCTGGTGAAGCCTTTTCATCAGTTTTCTTACTGTAATTCTCCTTTTGTTCGTTCGCGGTGCACGGGGCACTTATTTCAGTATCTTCAGAAGATTCATTATTTTTGCAAGCATCCTGTTCTGACTTGAAAGTTTGTAAATCTGGTTCCGTTTGTTCCTCTTCTTGCCTTGGTGCCATATCGCCACTCGGTGATTCGACGTTTGTTTCTGGTGTTGGTTCTTCTTGAATATCTTCTTGATGCTCATTGTTCATGTCTTTATCTTCTCCATCATCTTCCAGGTTATCTTCATCTTCCTCTCCCATGTCTTCATCGTCGTCTTCGTCTGCTTCTTCGTAACTTCGCTGTACATGACAATAAAAGAACAGAAATCAATTTGTGTTCATTTGAGTGGATTATTATTCTACATGTCCTCCTTCATTGTAATGACTCTATGACCCGTGTTTTCGAGTGAGGCTGCAGTGTGTAAACACTGAGAGTTCGCTGAAGGAAGTTGTGCTAATCATTAAATATCTTACGTCTCGTTTAGCTGCCTTTCGCTTTGGAGTTCTGAGAACAAAATCAGGGTCCGTGACTGACGATGAGCGCCTCTTTTTGCCTTTTCCTGGACTCTTTTTCTTCTTCGTTTTCATAAGAGGTTTGGTGGACGTGGTTGGGGATTCTTCCTCCATCGGCTCCGCGTCACTGACATCTTCTGACTTGGAAGGCTATCGCAGAGAACGCAATACAGTTTAGAAATAACTGGATGTATACTTGACATATAATAACGAGTTTGATCAATATATAACAAAAGGGCGCGAAAATCCCAATCACGTGTCATATGATCATGATCACGTGCAGAATTTATACGCCATCAAATTATGCAACAAGTGATAGCATACCTTTTTTCCTTTACTGACTTTCTTAGTTTTCTTTGGCCATCCAAATTCATTGGTTTTCGACGTTGGACTTGACAGAGGACTTAAGTCAGCGATGCTCTGTGGCGTAACACTGCTGTTGATAAAGATACGTTCACTTCGCCTTGGCTGCCAGTCACCAAACAGCGCGAACGCTTGCTTAGTGTCGTCTAATTCTTTGGCTAAACTGGTTCTAGACTTTCTTCGTTTTTCTTTGATTAGTTCGGGTGACGGAGTAGTAATCTCCTGCTCTGGTTCTGTGTCTGGAACAACTTCCTCTTCCTCCTCTTCTTCTTCTTCTTCTTCCACACAAGCCTCTGTTACCTCTTCTTCCTTTACCACCTTCTCGATTTGTTCTTCCAGTGGCTCTGGTTTAGGTGGCTCTTGCACTTCAATGTTTTCCACAGGGGGTGAAGCAAGCAACGATGGCATTTGCTCCGCTGGTTCTGGTTGAGAAACTTCGTTTTCTTTCTCCTCAGACGTTGAACTGCTCTTTTTAGGCGACTTTGAACCCTGTTTGTATAAACATGAATACGACGTCGGACAATCACTTTCAAGAACTATTAGTGTGAAGAACAAAGTATTGCTTACCAATGGCTTTTTCTTCTTTCTTTTCTTTTTGGATGACTTTGGTGCATCTGAAGAACAAATACAAGAAAGTCGTATCAATGAACTGACAACGTTCACATAATGATCTCGACTCTCTCATCTAGGCGGACATGTTAACGCAATGAACAACTGAGTGCCATGTACATCAAGAGAGAATGTACAGTCATGCCTGTAAAGTTACATCGATTTACTACCTGATTCGGGTGCAGGAGAGCTTGGTTTCTTTGGTCTTCCTCGTTTTATTTCCTTCAAAGAAGCCCCTTCAAACGGCGATTCTCTTTCCGCTTGCTTCTCTTTCTCAAAACTTGCAGAGCTTGCAAAATCAGCGAGCATATCCAAGGCACCACCGCTGAGACATGTGGTAAAAACCTCATCATTTTCACTCGAATCAACATCTCGTTCTGCCTTCTTTTCTTTTTTCATTTGTTTTCCCATTTCTTTCTTTTTGCTTGAGCTTTTTTGCTCACCACCATTCACAATTTCTGGAAATACAAACTCAGACTTCCCTTTGGGAGTTGAAGGATTTTTCGCTTTCTTTTTAGACTTCTTAGGACTCTTGACTTTGTTGTTTTTACCTGATGTGGGAGTTCCATACGTAGAGGTGACCAAATCAGCCGACAAGCCTTCTTGGGGATCAACGGTTTCATCTGTACTTGAGAGATTTTCTCTTTTTATCTTCTTTGCTTTTTTGACATGTTTGGCTTTACTGTTAGCAATGCTACTCGTGTTGGAATTTGACTCGGCGCTCTCTGATTCCATGGCTGAATTGTCATCAAACACTGAAATAAATTAGAAAGTGGTTTTCAGTTGGAATGTCCCACATGGCCTAGATAGCGCCGTGCAGTTAGGTATACTCGAAAACCTGTGTAGAATATTGATGAAGGGAAGGGATAGAAGGCGAGCCGGGGGGACCTCTCGTCTTGCAAAAGGATATCCTATAAACACAACATATCCTCCCCACATCACCTTGGTTTCGGGGGGTCTACTTATGGAAGGTTCGACTATATATATCTACTACTGCAGTATCGTTCTTACTTAATGGAGAGATGGCGCTGATCAGTCTCGCTATATTCAAACTGTTGGTAGTTGCAGCCATGGAAAGACCGTTGGATGACTTGAGTTTGGATGAACTGGATGAAGGTCTTCTTGACGTCTTTACACGAGGTTTGACCTGAAATAATTGCGATTAAAGACATCAGTGTTGTCAAGCAATACAGCCAAGTCTTGAGATTTCGAAAGTTCTATTGAAGTCTTACCTCAACCGTTGTAGGACTAACTGTATTTGGAGAAGATGGTGGCTGCAATTCCTCTTTTTTACTGACACTAGTTTTCTTCTTCTTCTTTTTCACTGGCTCCACGACAAAGTCCTTGAACATTGGAATGTCTTCGCTCGTAATGGACTTCAAGCCGGGAGATTGGGGGCACGACGAAGGAGAGCTACCTCCACTTTTGAAAGAGTTTTCTACTGTGTCATTGGAAGTTAGAGTTGGCGATGTCTTGCCACTTTTTGAACTGGCACCGAAATACTTCCTCTTCCTTGGTCGTCCAGGTCCTCGCTTAATGGGAGCACTTTTACCACCGTCATCATTTCTACAGAACAGAATATTGGTTTTACGTTCGCTTGCAAGATTAAAATGACTTACATGTATGTATATATGAAAGAGTTTGATTGGATGAGATGCATCTACACACTTTTTGATTGGTTCAGAAAGGAAGAAGCCATTTGAGTGTCACGGTACCGTAGGTTTCCCACTCATACGAAAACGACTCTATGATATGTATTTTGTACACAACATTGTAGTCTTACCCATGCTTGCATTTTGGTTGCAATCTGGTGAGTTCTCTATGTTTTTCTCGATATTTCTTCTGAAGATCAGCTAATCTCATCCTAATGTCCTTCTCCATCACATTCATATCCAACACTTCGTTTAGCGATGTGGTAACACTGTTTACAATTGATGCAGGGCTGTGACATAACATAGAACATGATAACCATGGCAGTGGTAGCTGGATGGATGTTGTATTTAATAATGTTAATTGGATTTAGAATAATCCAAAATTCATCATGATTTATATATTTAAATAATTAGTTTGTTTGCTTAGAATAGATCAACATCGACGACAATATATATGACATACCACGAACACATCAGCAGTAAAAACACAACAACAACACAACAACAACAATAACAACACAACAACAACAATAATAACACAACAACAATAACAACAACACAGCAACGTAACAATAACAACAATAAAACAACAACACAACAATAACAACAACAATAACACAACAACATAACAACAACACGACAACAACAACAACAATGAACAACAACAATAACAATAATAACATGACAACAATAACAACAACACAGCAACATAACAATAACAACAATAAAACAACAATAACAACAACAACACAACAACATAACAACAACAATAACAACACGACAACAACAACACAACAACAATGAACAACAACAACAACCACGGCAAATGTTCACTAACCTTTTCAATTCCTTCTGACGAGTCAACGCAGTAAAGCGTTCCTCACGAGTACGACCCTTCGCAATTTCCCTCAACTTTTCAATCTTCTCATGAATTATATTCTTCTCTTCTTCAGATTTGGAGCTTTGAAGCGATAACATGATGGAGTTTTCTTTATTGTTCCCATCGAATTCTACTTTTAACGGTCGAACGGAAGCATTGATAGCTTGTACTTCAAAGTCTACTTCCCCGTCAGAACCCTCGATCCAGAAGATCTCTGATTTAGAAGATGGACTTTCAACTGTACCGTTGTGGTCTTTAGACAATGACATCAATAAATTCATTTCTTGTGTTCTTTCGTCCGAAACTTTCTTCTGTTTGTCTGCCTTGTTTGCATAAGGCGTATCTATTCTAATAACCTCAAGTTCTTCGTCCTGCGAAAGCTTCTCAGCCCTGGCTACAAGAAGACGGGGCGATTCCGCTATGTTGGAATTACGGTAATTGTCTTCGAGGGCACTCCTCCCGTTACTTTGATTTGTCGAGAAAATGATGGGCTTGTGTTGCTCTCGAATAAGACTAAGTATATCAAAACCATCCTTCGAGTGTCTGTCCGTTGGTTTAGTTTGTTTATTCACTTGAGGTGATATTGGAATCTCAGTTGATATTTGCCTTGAAGCTATTGCGCAAGAAGCTTCCATCTTATTATCCAAAAGAGTTCGTTCAGATGTGGAAGAGCGTGGACTGGTAACTAGAAATATACAAACAAATCAAAATCAATGGTGATATAAACAACATAGATTGATGAGATGGTTATGGTAGTCATCGAAGGGAGTGCTTGTTGTAGTACATACCCCGTATGCTACATTACTGAATTATTTTATCAAGACAATTGTACACGGACACCCTGAGTTTGTAGTATGCGAGGTACAGTGGAACCCCGCTCTACGGACACCCGCTTATTATGGACAGTTTTGTTTGTCCCAACGAAAAGCCCATATATATATATGGAAGCCCGCTTTATACGGACACCCGGATAATACGGACACTTTTGCATGCCCCTTTACTGTCCGTATTAACGGGGTTCCACTGTACTAAGAATAGTAGGATTGCATCTTACCGTTTTCTCCTTTCGTGACGTTTTCATTTGTCCCGGGTCTCCTATTTACACTGTTTATTTGCTCTGAGCCATGCTGCTGTTGGTTAAATGGGAAGCGGGTTCCAAGATCCATATTTGCAAGTGTTGCTGCAGCTGATACTACTTGTGGTGATACTTCAGGACGAGTCACTTCAATGTAGTGCGATGGATTGCGCGGGATGTCCCGAACATCTCTAGGAAGATCCCGAGGGATGTCAGTAGGAGAGTACAAAGGTTTGGAAAGCGATGCTTGCATCCGTGATAAAGGAAACTTTGGCGGTTCAAAAACAGGATCACGAAGCATGTACTGTTGGAACTGACGGTTCTGCTCTTCCTGTATTGAAAACAAGGCCATTATCACTACTACCACCACGACTAAAGTCTTAACCATAAGTCTTAACCTATATACTACCACCACGACTAAAGTCTTAACCTATATACTACCACCACGACTAAAGTCTTAACCATAATGCAGAGTGCACCCTATATACTACCACCACGACTAAAGTCTTAACCATAATGCAGGGTGCACCCTATATACTACCACCACGACTAAAGTCTTAACCATAATGCAGGGTGCACCCTATATACTACCACCACGACTAAAGTCTTAACCATAATGCAGGGTGCACCCTATATACTACTACCACACGACTAAGTCTTAACCATAATGCAGGGTGCACCCTATATACTACCCACCACGACTAAAGTCTTAACCATAATGCAGGGTGCACCCTATATACTACCACCACGACTAAAGTCTTAACCATAATGCAGGGTGCACCCTATATACTACCACCACGACTAAAGTCTTAACCATAAGTAATGGGATTAGCCGTGTGCGGTCTTCTACGATCCGATCATCAGTCGTAGAATCATAGACGTTACGACTCGTGTGCGGTGCGTAGTCGATTACTAACAATAACCAGCCAATCACATGATGGATTTATAGCACGTGGATTAGCCTAATGCATCACATGCATGCGCAAGTGTTCTTAACATGTGTGGTCCCATACAGAATTGAGTCGTATACCGCAAGACAGTCGAGTATAGTGTACGCGCGCACGGCAGACACAGCGTGACAATGGCAAAAGTCATGAGATGAACGACTAGTTTAATTTCGACCTATTTTTCTCCAAATTAGAAAGTATATTAGAAAGTTGTTTAGCACACAGCAAGTACCTGTTGCATCCTCTCCTTGGCTTTTGACCGTTCCTCTGGATACTCAGTCGTCTTGGTACTCTCTTTCACTGGAGCCGAAGCCACTTTCTCGGGATGTAAAGTGCTGTGTATTTCAGACGTTTCTGGTTTAGTATCTCGGTTTGAATTATCGGACTTTCTATCGAGATCTTCGCGTCGTGGTTCGTGTGTAAACACTGCTCGTTCGTTCATTTGTCCCGCCTGCTTTTCCTTGGTCTCATCTGCTTTCTCAGGGCGCTGTTTCGTTACTGGTTCTTCTCTTGATTTTGGTCGTTGTTCTGCACGCGAGTTATGTTCTTCCTCCTAGAACGACAAGAAACCTGTACATTATACTTAGTTCATAAGGGTTCCTGGAAAATGTCTTCTTAGACCGGCCATGCACAGTAGAAATAATGTTACATATGGAAACACGGAAGATCGATATATGATAGGGCTATATTTATTAATGATAATGATGATGATAATGATGATGATAATAATAATAATAATAATAATAATAGTAATAATAATAATGACGATGATAATAATAATAATAGTAATAATAATGATGATGATAATAATGATTTAACAATTAATAATGATGATGATGAAGATAATAATAATAATAATAATAATAATAATAATAATAAGATCATAATAATGATGATGATAATAATAATCATCATCATCATATCTATTAGTTTCAATACAGTTATAATTACCTTCTTCTGCACTTCAAACTGTTTTTGGTACATCGGATAGAAGGGATAGCCCTGCCACTGTCCCTGTTGCTGTGCTATCATCATTTCGTGTTTATACTTTTCCATTTGTTCGTACAATTGTTTTGTTTGTTGTTGATGGATTTGTTGCCATCTTGGGTCCTCCATGGATGTTTGCATCCCCCAGAAACGCGCAAGTTGGGGATCGATCATTAGTTGGGACTCTGCCGCTGCTGAAAGAGGATTAAAAGTTACTGTGAAACTGAGAACAAGACGAACGAGCAGCTGGTGAGAGGAAAGCAGTGGAGGTGTCCTTGCAGGAAGTATCTCTCTTGAAATAGTTCATATCATCATATGACCCGTATTTCCCGACTCGCGTGCTCTTAATGAAACCATTGGAAAAAGTCACGTGATGGGGTCCGGACGTGATGGCGTAAGTCGGTCCGGAAAAAGCCGTATTTCCCTACTCGCGAGGGCTCTTAATAAAACCATTGGAAAAAGAGGGTTGGGTGGGCCATATGATAAAATGCTTATTGACTGAGTTAGGTCGGGCCGGACGGGAACATATTATCGTTCTGCGTCTTGGTTTTGGTTTTGATTTGGGCGAGGAGTGCGTAGAGGTCCGACTGCATGTATAAAAAAGACACAAACACATCTACAAAGAAACTTCTTACCTAGAGGATTAAACATAGTTGGATTGAGAAGTGCTTCAGGTACTACCACCAACGAACCAGTCAAAGGATCCTGCATAACAGTCCCACCTTGAGCAGGCTCCATGACGTGAGGCTTATACATATTACCGTAAAACATATCAACAGGTAGCATGACGGGCATATCCCCACGACCACCAGGCGCCATGAACTGTGCGTTTGGTTGGAATGCTATATTGCCGCCATAAAGGTAGGCAGCTTGCATACTTCTCTCTGCGTTTTCCCGCGCAACCATTTCGCTCTCAATAGGTGTTATACGAGCCGGAAAGTTGACCCCAAATGGGGTGAGATAAGGAGGGTTATTTGCAGTGCTAACGTTCGAGGTATTAGGAGATGTCATGCGAGAGAGTCTTGATGGAGATACTGTTCGCTTGTCTTCTGGTCTTCGAGCTTGCGGTTGCGCACCGACGTGTTCTTCGATGATTTTAAGTTCTTCATCATCGGAGCTTTTACTGCTCGAGTCACTTCTAGAGTTTGTAGGTTCTTGTTTGTTAGTCGTTGGTCTAAAGTTTGCTTGATCGGGTGCGTGGTATCTGCTATCACTACCGTTATCTTGCTTGCCTGGTACTTTAGCCCTGGAGCTCAGTTCAGAGGATCGCATTGCATCTGCAGTACGACACGCTGCTGCCGCTCGTTCCATCTCCTGCTCTCGCTTTTCGTACATTTCTAAGTTAACATTGGGTGGTAGAAACACTTTATCTTGACCAAGCGATATCCTGTTGGCAGGCCGTGAACGTTCATTTTGGTTTGGATACCGTGGGCACGAACTCAACGACGAGTTGTTATTCCTGTCATTTGTCTTTTTGGAATCTTCAAAGGTTGACGAAACACTTCTGTCATTAGTGCTTGAATCAAACCTACGACGAGGATACTCATCCGTAAATCTGTCTCCATTGTCACTAGAGGTAGGTTTATCTTTCACGTCTCTCCGCTGACTTTCTTCCTTTTTACTCACTGCGGGCTCAAACCCACCAGCAATTTGCGTCCGATCCATGGGGTCTGGACCATCAACATGTCTACCGTCGGCAAAGTAAGGTACTTTTTGTGGAGTTTCCCGCACAGACACCACATACGCCATCCCTTGCTTAGGGTACACCGTAACTTTGTCCGATTTTAATGCATTTTTCTTGTCATCACTGACTTTATACCGCACATTTTCAGGTAAAACTGGTTTTTTCGTTAACGTGACTTGGTTCTTTGATGGCTGGTCATTTTGAGAGCTTACCGCTGGGTTGTAGGTTTGACTGCTCACTTGGTCTCTCCTGTGTGTTGTTGTACTCTCCGATCCCTTAACGGATTCCTTGGAATAGTGTGACCGGTCAGGAGATATCGAAGACTCTTTTGCCGAGTCACTTGTTCGATTCCGTGTATCTTCTAGTTCTTTGACATTCTCTTTATCTTCATGACGCTTTGTATGTATAGTTCGTCCATACCCGTACCCTTGGTACGCTGAATGCCCTGGATAACGTTGCGATAAATCACCTTGTTCCCAATAAGCCGGGAAGTTCTCATATACTGAACGCGCCAAGTAATTCATACGAAGCGACTCGTTAAGTTCTTCTGGTCGGTTGTCACCGCTGCGGTGAGACACCAAACTTTCTGTGGTTAGTTGATAGTCACGTGATGGTTGGTAGACCGTCGGTCTGACGGACGATCCTGCAGTAGATAACCTGTTGCTGCCATCAGTTGCTGTCAACGACGACGACGAAAATGACGCAGAAGGATGTCCTCTTGGAGCAATGGGAGTTAGTCTCGGCATCGCCGCAAACATACCAGGTTGAGAGGACGGCGGTGGTCGTGTGTAGTCGATTTTTGGACTACTATAATCCTTTCCATAAGACACAGGTACCATGGTTTTACTGTTTACTGGAGGTGTTTGATACGATCTAAAATCGCTAAGCGTTCTCTCGATACCCGATGAATGTCGAACATCACCGTTTGACGTCACTTCCGATTTATCACGTGATCCTCGGTATGACGTCACGTGTCTGGCTGCAGGTTCAAGGTCACCGTTTCGTTCTTGGTAAGGTCGATTGTAATCTTCGCTCGTTGGTCGTGCTTGGCGTTTATCGACAGTTTCTTGTTTTCTGGAGTCTGGTCTTTCCGTAGCAATTTTGATCACACTCTCTGTTCGTACTGGTTCTTTGGGTTCAGCCCCGATATCTGACCTAAACAGAGAAGCAACAAATACAATAAATCAGCTAAATATATACGTTCACTTTATATTCCAGGTTCGATAACTTCGGACACCGCTGTACACCTGGTGCATTTCCTGCGTTTCAATAGCGCTGCGCAGCGGTTCTAAAAATAGGTCGCGTAATAGATGCATGACCCAGACAAGGATCATGCAACTGTAATCGTACTGAAAAGAACACGGAGAAACCTACATTTTATCATGCAAACACTGCTTATTTTCAAAACAATTGTCAGTAAAAAACAAACTAACAAAATCGATATCGGACTGAAGGATATGAAAAATTTGGTTTGTTTGTCTGAGTTGTGACGTCACTAATGCGCTTCGCTATATACTTGGTGTGCAACCACGTGACCGAAAATCCCAGCCGCCATGTTGGATGAACCAACAAGAGAAGCTAATGAGGAATGCTTTGTATTTAGGAACCAATATGGCGACTATGACGTCACGTTTTCTTGTCAACTCATATGTTCCGGTTCTTGTCAGTTGGAGTTTGTGAATAATTTTTCTCAAACTCATTAATAATTCATTAGCGACCAATCAAGAGAAATACCGGAGGAAGACTCAAGACACTGAAATTATTGTATATTTACCATTATGTTAACAATAGACTTACGTTCTTATCTCGTGATAAATCATCAACCAGATTGAATTGACCCCTCGCACATTACGAAAACTACCTGGTCTCGATTTTGAAGCTCAACAAACATAATACTTGCGAGGTGACTCATTAGGCCAAGACACAAAAGCAATTATTATGTTCTTTTCTCAGGAGACTCAAGAACAATTCAGATAATCATTCATTATTAATGAGTTTGAGAAGCAATATCAAAAACTCGTGCTTCGTGTTTCTTCATTCAAAACACCTCGAAACAATAAAAGCACTCGGCCTACGGCGTGCTTTCATTAGTTTCTCGATGTTTTGAACCCCTGACGATCGTTGTTGATATATTACACATCGACTCAAGGAAATGTACTAGCTCCTATCTAACAATAAGCGTTATCTCGCGATCTTGAAAAGGGTCTATTCAATCAGTGCAACATGTATTTAACAAATTGACATCACTTTTTTATGCGTCCGTCCTCTTATTGACGATAAATTTCGTCATAACATTGTCAAAGTAGTGTGGATCCGCATACTACTTTGACAATGTTATGACGAAATTTATCGTCAATAAGAGGACAGACGCATAAAAAAGTGATGTCAATTTTTTTTTTACAATAACAAAAATTATTCAAACATGTTTACACACCATCTTGTATTTCTCGATCTTACGAATTTCTTGACTATTTTGTGCAGTTCGTAGTCATTTAGTGTCGCAAAGCGAACGCTATCATTTACTTTCTGTTCGGACTCAACTTCCTCCAGTGACAAGCATAGTTTTTCATCTGAAATTTCCTCAAGAAATTCAACTTGGAACGAAGGAAAATCGTCCATTGATGAAATTTTTCTCCATCGATCTTCAGCTTTGTACGCGCCATTTTGTTTTTATCTGTCTGTCTTCTTATTGATGATGAAAACTAACCAATCAGCGCGCGAGAAATTTGTAAGTTATTGTATAAAAATGAATGAATGAATGAATGAAATGAATGAATGAACGAAATGAATGAATGAATGAACGAAATGAATGAATGAATGAATGAACGAAATGAATGAATGAATGAACGAAATGAATGAATGAATGAATGAACGAAATGAATGAATGAACGAACGAAATGAATGAATGAACGAAATGAATGAATGAATGAATGAACGAAATGAATGAATGAACGAATGAACGAAATGAATGAATGAATGAATGAATGAACGAACGAACGAATGAATGAATGAACGAACGAACGAGTGAATTAATGAATGAATTAATAAATTCAATTAAATTGTTGAATAAACAAACCACTGAAAAATTACTGGTTTGCACGTGACGTCATGGCGACCATGTTTGGTACCCGATAACAAAATATTCCTCATTAGCTTCTCTTGTTTGTACCTCCAACATGGCCGCTGCGTCTTTGTACTTGAAATCTCCAGCAATTGATTGCAAACCAGCAATAAGAAAGAAACTCTAAATAATTTGAAACTAAGTTTTTATAATTCGAATTAAAGAACTTTTTGATAGACATTTAATAATAAAGACTAGCGATAGGAATGAACGACGTTTCGATGTCAACAAGACATCATTTTCAAAATGATGTCATGTTGACATCGAAACGTCGTTCATTCCTATCGCTAGTCTTTATTATTAAGTTTTTATCTTCCATTAATTCATTAATCATCCATTCTATGTTCCCATTAGGCCAAAAGAAGCATTTATTTCTATTTGCTCATTAGCTGTATATGAGCGTGGGATGTGGAAGGAAAAAGTCTAAAAGGATTTACCTTGGAAAACGGAAGCGTGTCTAAAGTGCTTTGCAAAAAAAAAAAACGTTTTTTTAAAGCAAGAAATATTGTCCTTAAAAAAGTATCGTAAGTTTGTTATAGGTACAACAACTGATCGACATGAGATGACCACACCAAACTGATATACATTATAGACTGTAGAAGGGCGGGACGACTTGAAGGGTTAACGATGTCTATGTCAGCAGGGAAAAGAAAAACATACAAAGAGCTACAATGTTTGCTCACCGTTCAGACGACTGCGCGCTTGCTTCCTCTATGCCATTTGGAATTCGTTGCGCGTAGGTCCCAGGATAACCAGACGGATATACAGCCATCTGAGGGTTGTACCTGTAGAAGAAGTTAGCACGATGGTCCATGGTCTGGGTTGATAGGTAGGGTGGTAAACCCATTGGGACACCTGAAATAACAACCAATCAACGCTCGTTAGCTACTTTTGCAACTGTGGTAGTCTCAGTTCTAAAGACAGACAATTCGTGATCTAATACAAAGAAAAACAAGAGGAACGTGATATGGCTCAAGATCTGTTGTCACTATGTCATTAAGTAGCTTTGTTGTTGAGTAACGTGCCCCGTTTGCACTATTGAACTAAGCACAACTTCATTTTCGTCCATGAATCCCTGGTAACTTTAATTGACCTTGAAATTATTTATTTATGAGATATATCTTGTAATCCTTACCGCACAAGCCAAAACGGTGCGATACCAATAAACAATGTCTGATTCTAAGATATCGTTGTACGTGGGACAAATAGAGTGTTTATTCCACGTTTGATTAAATTTAATATCACGAAAACAATTCAAATATATAAACCCGCAGTCTACTAGCCCGCAGTCTCGTTTAACCACTAGTACTAGATTAACCGCTATAGACCCATTATCCATCCATTCGGTAATACTGTCAAAATTCACGAAAAATAAGAACATTATCAATGTGGAATATTTAACAATTAGACTACGAGTTCGAATTTTCTATGAGTCAATAGTAAACGAGGCGCGTAGCGTCGAGTTGACTATTTGAACTAGAAAACGAGTAGTCTTAATTGTTTTAGTAGAAACCAACTAGCATACTACCTTCGAATTTATACCAATATTTATTGATTTTTCGCTTTGTTTTTGTTCAAAACTCCGGCTTTTATCTAGAGTACAATTTAGAAAAGCTTGAAAACTAAATAACTAATTAGTACTAAATAGCACTAACGAAACAATAGAAAACAATAGAATTAGCACTATTTAGTACTACCTTATTCGTACTTAATTTCGCGCGTACTTAATTTCGCGATTTTGTTAAGACAGCATTTCGCGAGGCTTTATATTCTCGATTTCGATAAGAGAAAATGAAAAAAGAGCATTAAATTTCGCGAAAGCGATGTTTTTTAAATACAAAAAATCGGTGCGCGTAACATTTCCTTCTGGAGTGAACCCCCCACCTCAAAATCCTAGATCCGCCCCAGTAAACGTTTTTGTTTGTTTTAGCTACAAGTTTATAACGTCTAGTTAGACTAGTTGACTGTCATCTTGTTCCTGTTTGAATAGAAATAAGTTTGTATTTTTAGAAAAAATAAATGTTGTTGAATTGTTCCTGGGCAGCAAGGGGGGTGCCCGGGCACCCAATGAACCCCCCTAAATCCGCCACAGGTTTACGCTATACGGTTGTTCAGTTGCAAATGGTAGTATTATGTCATACATGTATGTTGAATAAATCGTTTTAAAATCCAATTTCGTATTAAATAACGTTTATTGTGTATTTAAAGTTAGTACTATTTCACGCTTTTCTAAATTGCACTCTATCTCGCAATAGATAGTGAGTACGTTAGCCAATCAGATTGCAGGATTCGTGATAGTATGCCAGTTGGTTTCTACTAAAGTCCAATATAACTTTAAGCTGCCCGAGTCGTCGATAATCTGATCTTGCTGCAACGTGACCCGTTAATGAAGCGTGATTATGAGCTAATTTTCAAACTCATTTTCTGCCGGGAGAGAAGCTTAATATGAAGTGACAAGCAATGAGGGTTTATCAGGTAATTTCAAAACTCATCGGACAAAAAATGATTATCATAGCTGGAAAGAGCTCGTTAAAATTAGTAAAAATTTTTGGAAATTACGCTTGGAGGCAAGAGAAAGGTTTTCATACAAAATTTCGATTTTTGAAAATTCATATCTTCGCAATTTTTTGTCCGATGAGTTTTGAAATTACCTGATAAACCCTCATTGAACGTATAGTTGGTGTAGCTATATCCACACCGTCCATCAATACAGCCGCCATGGACTTATACAAGACTTGTGAGAATGCACCGCATTCTTCTATTGGATTACTCCACGTACTTTTACTGATTTGGCAACAAGTTCATTGCACTCAAGCTTTTCAACGCGACCGTTTTTGGAAAGACTGCCGTAGAAGCTGCTGTAACTTGAAAATGAAAAAAAAAACCCGGATATTTTTGTGGTACGATTGTTTTACAATGACTCCAGCTAGCAAACCCTGAATTTAGACTGATGTATGTATATCGTATGACCTTCGAGTCAATATGAGATTTCAACTGAAAAGGCTCTATTCATTGAACTACCACGTGGCAAACATGCACCACGTAATGTCGTCCATTAGGATTTCAACACATTGATCGTGTTATACTACACGCGTATTATTTGACCTCGTTAGTTTTATAGTGTCTGGCTGAAGGCAAAATCCACTTGGAATTGTCCAAATTGGCCTTCGTCTTTTTTATAGTTTTATACTTGGCGAACCGGCTTTTGGAGATACTATACTAATAATTATTAGAAGGCGTTCAAGGTATTGCTTGTCATTAGATTTATATAGTCATTTTATCTTAGAGTGCAAACCATACGTCCGTGAAACAGTACTAACTAATTAGCACTGATGAAACAATAGAAAACAATGGAGATAACACTATTTAGTAATAGTACTATTTCACGGACATATGGTTTGCACTCTAGTACGTTTTATAGTACAGTGCATGCGCAACTGCTGAAAAGCGTGAAATAGTACCAATTCTAATTAGTAGAAATCAACTAGCATACGTCACGAATCCTGCAATCTGATTGGCTAACATACTCACTATCTATTGCGTGATAGATAGGGAGTAGCGAAAAAGGCAGCGTTTTGAACAACAAAAAAACAGCGAAAAATCAATAAATACATTTATATAGCGCCTATACAGATCGGTTCTAGGCGCTTTACATAAATTGGTATAAAATCGAAGGTAGTATGCTATAGTAGTTGGTTTCTACTAAAACAATTAGACTGCTCGTTTTCTATGAGTATTTATTGACTCCAACTCGTAGTCTAATGAATGATTGCCTTTTATTTACTCTAACATTTTCATACAAGGTGACATATATAATTTATTACTATATATTCTAATTGTTAAATAGTGCTATTTCTATTGTTTTCTATTGTTTCATTAGTGCTATTTAGCCTATTTAGTTTTCACGCTTTTATAAATTGCACTCTACATATTTCTTTATATTTCCATAGCTCGAAATTATTGTGTATTCCTTCTGATATAGATATACATATAAAACAGAAGGTTTTATTCTAGATTTTTAAATTGTAACTATATTATATTATACAAGTTTAAATTACCTTTGCTATTACGTACAAGTAAACCCTTACTTACTTACTTATCTACCAAGATGGACGAACGAATGAATGAATCAATAGATGGATAAATGCATGAATCAGTAAATGAAGAAAATGAAGACAGACAGACAGACAGACAGTAAAAACGAAAGCAGAATGAATGAATAAAACGAGAGAATGAGAGAAAGAAAGGATGACTGAGACAAACAAACAAATTAAAGAAAAAAGACTGGAATCAAGTAGTCTACGAAAATGAGTACGTGAGAGCTCAATTATCGCCAGGAAACTAGATGTTAGTATCCCACTTGCATGCGTTACAAAAGGTTCAAATCAGTTCTAGCAAGCTTTGTTCTCTTCGCTATTAAAACTAAAATTATCGACAGTATAATAGTCATATTTATTCATATGAACAGCGTGTGTGCTAACATGGCAACAGTAGAAAAGCCTCCCTGTAAACACACGAAAACTACTAAATACGTGATTATATTAAAATCCTGGTGTCGTCGTCATATTTCTATTTTGGTATTCTTCAATCGTTTTACCATAGAAACATAATATAAATGGACAAAAAAATACAAAGAATTGACATAAAAGTGTAGGTGTTAATAAGCTAAAACATCATATCAAACCATTGTTTTGGCTTTGAAAACGCATATTCTTCGTGATATTTTCCATCATATCAAGCCATTGTTTTGGCTTTGAAAACGCAGATTCTTCGTGATATTTTCCATCATATCAAGCTATTGCTTTGGCTTTGGAAACGCATATTCTTCGTTATATTTTCCATCATATCAAGCCATTATTTTGCCTTTGAAAACGCATATTCTTCGTGATATTTTCCTTTGAAGTTTCAACAGGAAACAATCTTATTACATGTCATATTCGTCCAATCGACTTTGTTCTACAGCATTAGAAATCATAGATGGTAAACAGTCACATAGGAACATCTTGGAATTATTGGTTTTTATCTAAATCGTCGTCCGAGAGAGCAACATACATGTAATCATATAAACTGATTAGCTGTAATTACCAAATTCAGGGGATCGAACAAGCAGTGCCGTGCCTACAAAGGATAATAATAATGTTAAGGTATAGATCAAGTCGTTCATACGATCAATGTTGTAGTATGATGAAAAGATGTGATCGACACAATATGTAGAAAAGATATTCACCACTTATACGCTATCCTTGAGGATTTAGATTAAAATCGTTGCTAATGACATTATTTACGCCGTAATTTTTCCTGTAAATTTAGGAAAATTTCTTACAGAAATAAACTACTGTAAAAAAAAACTATCAAATCACTGGTTGGATTTGACGAACTTTATCTGATGAGAGATCAGATTTGTCTTCCTAATTTTTCTCTCAAATTTCAGAATATTGCGCATAAGATGACAGAAAATTAAAAAAATCGCAGAAAATAAAATTAAAAAACTAAATAACTCGAAAGCAAAATGTAATCATTATTTTTTTGGGGGGAAAGGAAAGGTAGCCTTATACTTCGTTAAATGTACAAATCGTAGGATGAGTAGAAAGACAAATACAGGTCATATTACATGTAAATGCGACAGAAAAAAACGCGATCAAGAGAACATTTCAACCAGTTTGTATCTTTCGCTTCCAGAGACTGTTTGTGCGCGCCGGACATCGAAACATGCTCAAAATCTTGGTAGTGAAACTGGTAATGACAGAATTATCGAAAATGGATGAACTGACACCATTTCAAATGTTCAAAAAAGAACGTATATTTTAATACAACACAACAATAGCAGAATCTTGAAGGCTATTTGAGATTCAACACCAGCTTTATATTGGCCGTGTTTATACAAAGTCTGGAATGCATCAGGTATTACAGCGGGTTTACTATTCAATAAGACATACCACAGTCTAGGACTGATCAACTTGTTACACCCCATGTGATACGCACACTCACTTTGCATTATAAATATGGAAAACATTTGTGATGAGTTACAAACACTGCGGTCGCTCTGCTGATCAGAGGAGCGAGCAAGCATGACAAAAATACACGAATCATCGATTCTATCACCTGTGGCTGGTAGAATTGTTACTTGTGGGAACATGTTTTCACTGCGTTGTTAATATTAAACTCATATATTATCGTGTCTTGTGTTAAAACATGACTTTGATCACTTGCTACCCTCTGTACCGTCATGGGCCTAAATATGGAGGTTTTCTTGGGATCACATGGACCATTATGGGTTATAAAGCCAAAACGATTTTAGTCCTCAAAATGAATCATAAATAATACAATGGAAATTTCTTTCAAAAACAGACATAAAAGAGCTCATCAATTTCAAGATGTTTTTGATCGATCATTCGTCTCCCATACGACGAGCAAGAAATAACATACCTACTTATCCAAATAAAATCTTGGGGTTTTAAAAACCTAACGAAGAGTCTTCAAAATAAATCGACAGTGTTCAGTAAAACGTAAACACAATGTGCCACCAAAAATCGACAAACACACGATACTAAATTGAATTCATGTTTTGAACGTGCATAATTACTTTCTGTGTGACACGGTGTCGATCCCATGCAATCTGATGAAGCTAAAACTGCCGACTGTAAAAAATATTCACTCACTTGACGTTTTTAATCTCAAAAGTATTGAACAACAATAATTTTCCCGTTATGCTGAATCACTATATAAAAAGTATGCAACGTAATCGTTTTACTCCGAACGAGGGTAAAAGCGTTTCAACGTGTTTTTTAGAGGCACCTAAAGAAAAAATTACCGCCTCACCACGCCACATTTGGGTTTCCTATCTATTTCCGTGGCTCGCTATGTGCTCGGGTGCTTTCACATTGGAAACTGAAATCTAGAGGTTATTTCGAATTGCCAGGGTTTGGGAGTTAATTTTCTCTACCGGATATTTCGAAGAAAATTGGTTGTAGACTTATTGGATGAAATCTTTTTATGAAATTTAGAATGATTGTCGACAGAGAGAGTGTAGACAAACATATAGCTGACACAGACCCAAAGGAATAATTAAAACAATAATATGATCAGAACACGACAGAATCACCAAAGACTTTAAACAATATTGATCTCCTCAGAAAAAGTGGCTATAAACAGAGCAGGGGATATCGAACATATACTGAGAAAGTTTCAATTGTTCCGAGGTACGCCATTCACATATGTACAACGCGGTGGCTACCATGTATGAAAGAAGCCAACAATAAAGTACACATTATTGGGGTTGGCTTCCTGAGCCAGAGACAATAAATTCATTCCTCAGTGATACATCTTTTTTTATGTTAAGAAAGCCAAGGTCCATAGCAAATGGTGTATATTCAGGACTGTAAACAAACCTGCTTTGGTGGACAAGTCCTTTACCGACAATGACAGTTAGCTTCGTAACACGAACCCTTGTGTGCCAAGTACGGTGGTAGCTTGTCGACATAAATCCACTCGTATCATCAAAGAAACTACGGAACAATTTACATCTACTGACGAACCGAGAAATGCTAGCAAACGGAAAATTATAGAAGAGTCAAAAGATGGCAGTCTGGCGCGAGAAAAACGGCAAAAGTTTCGAGAATGCAGTCATGTATGCCAAGGAGTAATACAATGCCATATGTCCCTGCCTCGAAACAACTGCCTAGTGTCGTACACTTCTTCCTTTTAAACGAGCTTTATTTTCGACTAAAATGATCATTAACAAGCTAGAATTAAGATGGTGATGTTCTTACAGTCGGCAAAATTCGGATCGAGTACTTTGAGGACAGTTTTGGGGACGAATTCATGCAATTAATTATTGAAAGTTGTTGGAATGAAAGTGAACCGTCACTGAGCTCGACTTACCAGAATTGCTCACTGTGTGGAAATACTGTGCTTGCAAAGGAGAGATCAACGGCTCTGCTTTTCTGTTATTCATCCCATCACTACTGTTTCTTCCATCCACGTATGGCAAGCTTTCGATCGAAGATTCAGCAGATATATTCCTCGGAGCGGCTCTATTCACGCCAATAATGCCTGCGTTCTCGTGAACTTTTTGATGAATATTTGCACTTTGATCTAGTAATTTTGTCTGAGAAGCTAGCACTTTTTCTTGTGATCTGTCCATTATTTCAAACCCCGAATCTCCTCAGCTCGAAGAAATCATCGAGAAAATTCATCCAGGCATGTTATAAGCGTTGAAAAATCCAACAATTGAAAGCTGAACTGCACTCAAAGGCGGAAAACGTGAAAGCTAAAGTTCTTTGAGCTCCCCACTCACAGTGAGATGTTGGGTTAGTGCTATACAAAGACAAGCATGGTAATTGGCTAAAACCATGCCCCCCGCAGACCTCGTCGCCACGCTTACCAATCAGGGAAGCAGAACCTTGTCAACTTTATCGATATTTGACACCTCTTGTTAAAGACAACACTATGAGTACCATTTTTACCATTTTTGTATCAACTTTACGAAGAACAGGACGTGACATGAACCTTTGGACGTGCCACATTCACACAGATAGAGCTGGCCAAAAGCTGCTGTAGGTGTAAGTCAAGGCAAAATACGCACTTTTATAGTTGAAACAGAATCACAAGAGTCATTCTGCTTTCATGATCTTCATGATCATGCTAACTTACATATTTATTATTGGTCTTGGGCAAGGATTATGTATGCCTCAAACGACGCCGTTCAAGTGAGTAAGTCGCTTCGCTTGGACGAGTTTTCAATAGATTCATTGCCTGAGGGGCTGTAGTTTCAGCTGTCCATCGAGAAAATAAAAATTCATCGTTATGACGCGAATAATAAAATCGCGCTGAGTTTCTGTTATTACGGTAACACAATTGACTCCATGGAATTTATCCATGACCTTCGATCAGTGCTTTCGACTTGGCCAAGACAAGTCACATTGACGAAAATCTAATCTTTCACATACTGCAGAGAGACCTTTCAACAAATTCCCTTTGCAACCAGTTCTGACGGTAATGCAATGATTGAAGAACTGTCCATAGTTGATGACCTTTCGAAATATGTCAGACATAGCATGGGTCCACAGACATCATCAGAGAAGACAGATTTTTTCATTTGTAAGTTATGCATCACGGTGAGTAACATGATTTTTTCACCGTTTTATTTGAACATTCGAATTCGAAATTTCGAAGACTCGATCGCTAATTGTTATCATCAGTGAGTGTTACGTAATTGGGCGATCAACAATCTTAGAATGTGTGATAACTGAGATGCGGCGTTTGTTTAGATTCATGGGTAGTCATAACACGTGTAAGGAATACAACTAAATACGTCTGCAAGACCGCTCGATTAGAATACGTGGCTTTCGAAATATGCACTACTCAAATGATACATAAAAGAATGACAAGATTCTGAGACCGACTAAGCAAACCGAAATCGAACAATGTTGTCATTCTATTATTAGAAGGTGATGTCATTCTCCAACACGAAGATTCGTAATAAAAGCTGTTTTTTTTTATTCCAAAAGTCATCATGTCCCTATAGCTATAAACCAATGAATGCGCTTCTGTGAATTATACGCAAATGCAACGGAACAGATCCCCGTGGAAATCGAAGTTCAGAATAGTCTCTCGTGACCGACGTTGTTTCGGGTTAAGATTAAAAATGTTAACGGTAAAAGTGAAGTAGGGATGCATGACTGGCTAAAACTGAGTGATCAGTAAATCATGTAGTTACTTTTAATTCTTTCTTTCTCTTTCTATCTCCGTATTTCTTTCCTTTTTCCTTTCTTCCTTTCCTGACTTTGATTTTTCCTTTCTTTGTTTTGTTTTCCTTTCTTCCTTTCCTGGCTTTCTCGGACAAATTTTGACTGAAATTGTCTTGATATTACAGCGTTTCCTTTATATATACGGTCGTTGAATAAAGATGAAATAGAATATATTCAGGACTATATGAGTCAGCATGCCGTTGCTAAGCGATGAGTTGTGGTACAAAGTATTGCCATTGTCTTATGACGTTTGATTTTCCTCTCAGCTGATGATAGCGTAGATTGCTGAGACGGCTTCACTCTGATGAATCAGTGAAACATGCATTGAGCCACATCATATAGTTTGGCAAGCATATCCAGGGACGTACCGCGGAGCGGGTCAGTCATATTTTGGGGGGGGGGGGGGGGGGGGGGGGGGGGGGGGCCTTCAAAACACCTGAAAATGGCTGGATTTTTATAGAGTATGTACTGGGAAGTGAGGGCGCTAAAGTCCGCCTGAGGGCCCCCCCCCCCCCCCCCCCCCCCCCCTGCTCACCGCGGTCCCTGATATCGAGTTGCAGAAAGCCCGCCAATGTCAAACTTCAAAAGTCAGTTAGTCAATACGGCTTCTGCTATACTGGCTGATCAGACCAGTGCTGAAACTGATAAGATCCGAACTGGCGTCAGGATATACAGCCACTCCGAGGCACATTGTCTTCTGGAATACTTATTGTTACTTATTTTCGCGAGACTTAATCTTCACGATTTCTAGTCAATCTGAAGACAAGATTGCCCAGAAAAAAACGAAAAGAGCGGGAAAAGTGGATTACCTCAATCGCTAGACTCCCGAGTATTCCGAAACTTTCCGATCGGAATGACACATACATTTGTTTTTCCAACCGGAATTTCCGGTTTTTCCGAGTAAATGGTAGGCACCCCAGTACACCCGTGACATGTCTCTTTGATGGGTTCCCTGTGTATAAAGAATTCGCTTGGTACTGAGTCTGAGGCTACTTGAAGAAGAAACATGGCGGATTGTCCTTACTCCGAGGACATCGTTAAGAACTCACAAGGAACGTTAGGACTAGTGCTACAAGATGCTGAAGAAACTAGTGAAGAATCTGACAGTGAAGACGAAGTTCTAAAGAAAGGTCAGATTGTAGTGTGTTGGTATCCGTCGGGTCACGAAGAAACCTTGCTCGCCTCAAAGGTACATGTTGAAAATTCCTGTTTTGGTTGCTCAGTAAATTCACGAAATCCTGATAATGAAGTTATAGATTAAGAGTAAAGTTAAGATAGTAATGTAATGAGGCATAATGATGGCTCTTTCCCTTTCTTATCTCAAAAAGAATTCATAAATCCAGCCGGCTTCTAAATCGAATTATTATTTTAAAGTGCAAAAGCATCGTCATCATGTAAACAGTAAAGTCAAGCATTTCAAACCTGTTTGTTTTTATATTCTATCGTAATATGTTTATATTCGTGGTTTCTCTGTGTCTATATACTGCTGGATATATTTTACTCTGTCTTTCTTATGAGTTGGTTCAAATACAAGTTATGTAGCTGTCTACAAACTACATACAAGTAACACCAGACAATGGTTTTCAATATTATATTTTCAATGTGTTGACTCGATTTTTAATGAAAATAATATTAACAAGTACTAGTCAATAAAAATAACAACAACGATCAATAACATACAAGCTTGGCTTTATCAAGATGTTCTCCTACTCTTTCAATCTTTACAGTGATATTAGGCCCCCTAAGGACCTGAAATTGTATAAACCCAGCATATTCGTTTTCCTTCCCTGTTCTTCCCTTCCCTCCTCTTCCCTTCCCTTCCCTTCCCTTCCCTTCCCTTCCCTTCCCTTCCCTTCCCTTCCCTTCCCTTCCCTTCCCTTCCCTTCCCTTCCCTTCCCTTCCCCCTTCCCTTCCCTTCCCTTCCCTTCCCTTCCCTTCCCCCTTCCCCCTTCCTTCCCTTCCCTTCCCTTCCCTTCCCTTCCCTTCCCTTCCCTTCCCTTCCCTTCCCTTCCCTTCCCTTCCCTTCCCTTCCCTTCCCTTCCCTTCCCTTCCCTTCCCTTCCCTTCCCTTCCCTTCCCTTCCCTTCCCTTCCCTTCCTTCCTTCCCTTCCCTTCCCTTCCCTTCCCTTCTCCCTTCCCTTCCCCTTCTCTTCCCTTCCCTTCTCTTCCCTTCCCTTCCCTTCACTTCACTTCTCTCTTCCCTTTCCTTCTCTTCCCTTCCCTTCTCTTCCCTTCCCTTCCCTTCCCTTTCCTTCTCTTCCCTTTCCTTCTCTTCCCTTCCCTTCCCTTATTTGTTGTTGTTGTTGTTTCTCTTTCTTCTCTTCTCTTTTATTCTCATCATTGTTCTTTCCATTCGTTCTTCCTTTCTTCCCTTCTTTATTTCTTTCTCTTTTCTTTCCTGCTCTTTTCTTTCTTATTTTCTGTTTTCTATAAATAACAACAACTTGTCTGTTCTTTGAATGATTGTACCCAGGTGCAGTTAGCAGACCGTTCATTACTGCCAGGAGATGTTGTAAAGCTTGTAGACCCTACTCAATCAAAGCAGAAAGGTTTTGTCAGAGATGTGGAGGTTGTTGCCAGTGTGAAGGTGTTGGCAGCAGGTCAAATAGTCAAGAATATCAACTGCAGAGAAACTCAAACCTTTGCAGGTAATTTTATAAGTACTTTGATTGTTTATATTTATCTAATAAGTAAAACAAGGAATAAATTGATTGATTGAATTAGAGGAGTGGGATTGTAAACATTTAAAAGCTTTTTCCTTTGACTTTATAATAATAACTAGATGCTCTACTAGCGTGAACTCAGGCTTCTTAATAAAACTATTTTGATAGATTAAATGTGAAACCTAATAGCTTATTTGTATCATCATCATACAGAAGTAGTACATAAGACAAGGTTCTATACCTTCATTTCATTCCTTTACGCACTTTATTAACTTACTTAGCGAAAACTAGTTTCGTTTTCTCAACCTCCTCAGTTCGCTAAAGATATAATGCGTTGAACTACATAGCTGTGTGCGCGCGTAAATTCAAATACTTAGCACGCGCACTACTGTGTTGCTGGGTAGAAAAAGATAGGTAAAGCATAATTATAAATAATAATAAAAATAAAAATAGTTTCACAACAACATTCTAGTTAAGGAAAACAGCATGAGGTACACGCGCATAGTTCCATTCTGTCTTGTTGTTCATTAGTCTGTCTGGTCTCTCTCTATTTATTCTCACAGATTCAGTGATCTGTCGAAGCATGGGATCACCATGAAAAACACCAGTCACACTCATTTAAAAATCTGGTATAGTGCCTTTCTCATGGGTGTGTCTCCTCAGTGTAGAGTGTTCACTTCCTGAGTCCATCGCATTTAAATGTTCTTTCATGTTCTTTCCCACGTATATACGCACTTCTTGCTGTTTCCCCAATGTATGCTTCGACAGATCACTGAATCTGTGAGAATAAATAGAGAGAGGCCGGACAGACTAATGAACAACAAGACAGAATGGAACTATGCGCGTGTACCTCATGCTGTTTTCCTTAAAGTGCTACTATGACGAAATTCGTACCATTGCTAAAGAAATAATTTATTCGTAAAATGGTCTATTAAGTTCCAAGATAGCAGTTTTAGTTGTTTTTAAGTCGACATAAGAATAAAGGAGTGAAATATTGGACTCTCAAAACAGGGAAAAATATGTGCGCCATTACTAAATCGTGTTCCTGCCAACAATAGACTGTGACGTCAGTTTCTCAATGTGAACGCGTCGTTACACGGCTCGCTGCACTGTATTTTTAGTTTAATTATGATTAAAACATTTGAACAAGAAACAGTGTCTTGAATCGCCAAAAAATCGCACTGTTGATGCGTGTCAATTAGCAATACGACGAATTTGCGACAAACGATGTTGAGAAACTGACGTCACTTCTATTGTACAATAAGTCAACGGCCAGTAACCAGTTTGAATAATGGCGGGCTCGAAATTTGTACAAAATGTGTACATTTTGTGGGAGTTATTTGTATCGTAGCGAAAAACGGCTTGGATATGAACTAATAAACATACTACCAGGATACTAAAAATGCAAAAACATCAACTTCGCAAAATTTCATCATAGTAGCACTTTAACTAGAATGTTGTTGTGAAACTATTTTTATTATTATTATTATTTTTATAATTATGCTTTACCTATCTTTTTCTACCTAGCAACACAGTAGTGCACGCGCTAAGTATTTGAATTTACGCGCGCACACAGCTATGTAGTTCAACGCATTATATCTTTAGCGAACTGAGGAGGTTGAGAAAATGAAACTAGTCTTCGCTAAGTAAGTTAATAAAGTGCGTAAAGGAATGAAATGAAGGTATAGAACCTCATCTTATGTACTATGACATTTACAAAGTCCTTTGGGGTCTCAGCAAAAGAAATATCAGAGACATACAGAAGTAGTTTTAGCCTATTACTTGCACAATTTAAAGCAGCAAAAAACATCAGTTAGAGTAGGGAAATATTTCTGAACAGATTTAATCTAGACATTGCAGCAATGACTAAGCCATGTTTGGTCACTCGTCATGTGACTTGGTAAAGCATGCATGCGTAATTAGATTGACATTCTATTTATTTTGACTATATTCGAGTATTGAAGAAGTATAAATATAGCCAAGAATTAAAGTTCAATAGTTGATAATGATTTATTTTTTTAGGAGCTAATTCCTGGAGTACATGTTAGTCTTGGGCCATGGCTGGGTGTAGTCACAGAATCACATCCAAAGCTAATTTTAAGATTGAAAAATGGTTCAAGGTCAGTAATGATTTCATGATATTTTTTCCTTCTGAAGATAAAGTTATCCAGAGGTTTGATTGTATTTCTAAACTATTATTTGTTGTGTGTACTTTAGGTGTTGTCTGGAGGGCGAACAGACAGAGACCCTGTATGATATGTCAGACCAAAGGGATGAGGTAGATATCTACAAGAATCCACCCTATGGCTGCACTGAGTACATTACCCTTAGACAAACAGACTGACAGACGGACTGATTGACAGACAAACAGACTGACTGACAAACAGACTGACAGAGAAACAGACAGACAGACAAACAGACAGACAAACTGACTGACAGACAGACAAACTGACTGACAGACAAACAGACTGACAGACAAACAGACAAACAGACTGACAGACAGACTGACAGACAGACAGACAAACTGACTGACTGACAGACAGACAAACTGACAGACAGACAAACTGACTGACAGACAGACAGACAGACAGACAGACAAACTGACTGACAGATTGATTGACAGACAGACAAACAGACTGATTGACAAACAGACTGACAGACAAACAGACAGACAAACTGACTGACTGACAAACAGACTGACATACAAACAGACTGACAGACAGTTGATTGACAGACAAACAGACTGGCTGACAAACAGACAGACAGACAGACAGACAAACTGACTGACTGACAAACAAACAGACAGACAAACTGACTGACTGACAAACAAACAGACATACAAACTGACTGACAGACATACAAACTGACTGACAGACAGACAAACTGACTGACAGACAAACTGACTGACTGACAGACAAACAGACTGACTGACAGACTGAAAGACAAACAGACAAACAGACTGACAGACAGACAAACAGACTGACTGACAGACAAACTGACTGACAGACAAACAGACTGACAGACAGACAAACTGACTGACAGACAAACAGACTGACTGACAGACAAACAGACTGACAGACAGACAAACTGACTGACAGACAAACTAACTGACAGACAAACAGACTGACAGACAGACAAACTGACTGACAGACAAACTGACTGACAGACATACAAACTGACTGACAGACAAACAGACTGACAGACAAACAGACTGACAGACAGACTGAAAGACAAACAGACAAACAGACTGACAGACAGACAAACTGACTGACAGACAAACTAACTAACAGACTGACAGACAAACAGACTGACAGACAAACTAACTGACAGACAAACAGACTGACTGACAGACAAACTGACTGACAGACAAACAGACTGACTGACAGACAAACAGACTGACTGACAGACTGAAAGACAAACAGACAAACAGACTGACAGACAGACAAACTGACTGACAGACAAACAGACTGACAGACAGACAAACTGACTGACAGACAGACAAACTGACTGACAGACATACAAACTGACTGACAGACAAACAAACTGACTGACAGACTGAAAGACAAACAGACTGACAGACAGACAAACTGACTGACAGACAAACAGACTGACTGACAGACAAACAGACTGACAGACAGACAAACTGACTGACAGACATACAAACTGACTGACAGACAAAAACTAACTGACAGACAAACAAACTGACAGACAGACAAAAACTGACTGACAGACAAACAAACTGACTGACAGACAGACAAACTGACTGACAGACTGAAAGACAAACAGACAAACAGACTGACAGACAGACAAACTGACTGACAGACAAACAGACTGACTGACAGACAAACAGACTGACTGACAGACAAACTGACTGACAGACAAACAGACTGACTGACAGACAAACAGACTGACTGACAGACAAAGAGACTGACAGACAAACATACTGACAGACAAACAGACTTTACTAAAATTACATTAATGCTGGAATGGCTGAATTGTGTAGCTATTCTATGTTATATTTCAAGAATATTGATATATTATTGTGAATGAGACTGTTGACAGGAGGATTTGTTTACTGTTTCTTTTGTGTTGTAGGAATCTCCATTTTATTCAGAAACATTCTACCCAGGCCAGGTTGTGGCAGGTCCCTCTAAAGTGTTCAAAGATGCCAAGTGGTTGTCAGGTGTTAAACCGATTATACATAGTCAAACACAGATGAAAGGCACAGTCGAGGAGGTATGTATATTAGCACATTCCATTAGACACTTGTCCTCTAAACCAGACATGTTGAACAGACGTGTAATGATCACACTTTTGTAGAAGTTGGCACACAAAGGGCAATTTTATAGTCAGGACAGGTGGGTACTTTTGGCTTGACAGTGGAATTTGGCAATTGCCATCTTCTACTGACAAACCTGGACCACCTCCACTTGGTCCCTGCTGTACCATTTATTATCTCTATATACATTTTAGCAGTCATCTTGCTAAGACATTCTGACAGTCTAAAGAGGTGGACCCAAAGATTGTCCAGTCGCACACGAGTACCAGCATTTCAGACTGTTATTATTCATTCAGGCTGTTACATATAAAGTAAATGTGTGTAGTAACAACCTTTTCCAGGAATCCAGTTGCATGAATTGTTAGTACTGGAAGGCAAAACAATCTACTTTGTTTATTTATTGGTGTGTGATCTATAATGTTTCTTCTGCTTAGGCGTCCATTCTATCATGTGAAGTGAACTGGCAAGTTTGTGGTGCTTGTGGTCCTGATGAAGAAAACTTAATGATGCTACCACCAGATGCTACAGTTACAGGGGACCAACTCAGTAGGTGAGACAACAGAATGATATATTCACCATGAATGCACTTGGTGTGTTGACAGAATCAAGAGGACTTCCATCTGATGAGGAATGGTTCTGGTTGTCTCGATGTAAAATAATGTTAATCCCGTCATTTCTGATTGGTTATAATTGCTGTAATAAATAAGTGTGTAATGTTTCCTCTGCATAGGCAACCATTCTATCTATCAAAATAGCCTATAAACATACTTCATTACCAATGGGATGAAGCCACAGAAGTGGAGTGGCCATGTTGGTTGTTGTTGTCCATATACTTAAGTACAACTGAAACACATAAAAAGAAAAAAAACGACAAGAGTATAACATGTTAGTAAATATCATGTTAGTTTTTTCTCTATTGTTCCTATCAACCTACCGACATGACTGACTTGGTAAATCACCAATACTAACAGATACAATGTCTAATTTTACAGAATCAAGGTGATTAACCATTATCGACACGCCAGCATCCAAATGGGAGACAAAGCTTTCTACACCGTCAAACAAACAGATCTAAAAATGGCAGCAAATTGTCTAGGGAATAACCCTTCAACTCTTACACCCCTACCTAATTGTGATGACCACGCCCAAAACCAGACCCCAACCCAGGGCCAACATTGTCTTTCTCCTTCATCTGATGGTAACACAAAGACCAACTTGCACGATGAACCAAAGCATAATGACAAGAAGGGGGCCATGCAGGACGATTGTGGACCAACAGGGACTTTATCAGATTCAACTGATGAGGACCCCGATGGTGGAGCACACGGGGCACATCGATCTAAAGGCTCTACTACACAGGGGACTAAACATGACTCCTCCTCTGGGCCCTCTAGTGCAAGGGTCCCTGTTAAACGACGACGTAAGCGAGCTAAACGTAAACGCAAGGCGACGCCGCACATGCAAGTAAATGTTGGTGACCGTGTTTGTGTTGAAATCACGTCTACTTGCACTACTGTGAACGTCATATGGCAAGACAGGACTAGAACTACTGGAGTACTATCAACACACCTTACACCAGTAATGCACCTCGACGAACATGAGTTCTTTCCTGGGGATTATGTCTGTGATAAGAGAGGTAAGCAAGAACGTGGTTATAAGGGCGTGGCTTCTAAATGATAATTGGCGGTTTGGTGCATATTTTAAGAACGTGGTTATAAGGGCGTGGCTTCTAAATGATAATTGACGGTTTGGTGCAAATTTTAAGAACGTGGCACCCATTATAAGGGCGTGGCTTCTAAATGATAATTGACGGTTTGGTGCATATTTTAAGAACGTGGCACCCATTATAAGGGCGTGGCTTCTAAATGATAATTGACGGTTTGGTGCATATTTTAAGAACGTGGCACCCATTATAAGGGCGTGGCTTCTAAATGATAATTGACGGTTTGGTGCATATTTTAAGAACGTGGCATCCATTATAAGGGCGTGGCTTCTAAATGATAATTGACGGTTTGGTGCATATTTTAAGAACGTGGCACCCATTATAAGGGCGTGGCTTCTAAATGATAATTGACGGTTTGGTGCATATTTTAAGAACGTGGCATCCATTATAAGGGCGTGGGCTTCTAAATGATAATTGACGGTTTGGTGCATATTTTAAGAACGTGGCACCCATTATAAGGGCGTGGCTTCTAAATGATAATTGACGGTTTGGTGCATATTTTAAGAACGTGGCACCCATTATAAGGGCGTGGCTTCTAAATGATAATTGACGGTTTGGTGCATATTTTAAGAACGTGGCACCCATTATAAGGGCGTGGCTTCTAAATGATAATTGACGGTTTGGTGCATATTTTAAGAACGTGGCACCCATTATAAGGGCGTGGCTTCTAAATGATAATTGACGGTTTGGTGCATATTTGAAAATTTTAAAAACTTTAAAAACGAGTGAAACCATTGCTCCTCCTCTCTTTCTTTAGCCTGTGCATGCGATTCTCAAAAGACTCAACGTTTTCAGGGAAGAGAAACGACAATTGCAAGCAAACGGGTTCGGGAACTGTATATTTAGGGTGTGTTTTCGAGTCTTTAGAGCAATACATGCCTGCGTGCACCATTATAAGGGCGTGGCTTAAATTGAGTACGGTTTGGTGCATATTTTAAGAACGCCTAATATCAGGCTAACCATTTCTCGTTGGTCCTTTACATTGACCTTGACTCTCCACCTGGTCGTGTCCAGTCCATGTGCCATACTCGTAATAAAGCATGGGAACTTATAATGTTGTCTTTATAGTCTCAGCCGACTCTACAACTTATGGTAGCGTATTAACCGCTAACTGTGACGCGCGCACGTGTGACATCAAGTGGTTTACACGAGAGGGACTGGAACTAAGTATCGAGCATGACGTCAGCGTCTACGATATCGCCGAGCATACGGACTTTGTTTTCAACTCGGGAGATGTTGTTGTGCGTATGGTTCCCCCGGACTATTGCACGTCTCCCATGGCAACTGCCATGCCATCCACCGGTATTGGTCAAGTAAGTGGTATTTAGTGTTTGTTATGTCTGTCAGTAGACGATGGATGTATGTTCTGACATTGTACATAATAATAATAATGATGATGATCAGTGTGATGATAATAATATTAATACTACCTTGGTATGCTAGGTAATCACTGTAGACGAGAATGGAAGTGTTAACATTCGATGGATAGATGGAACGGCATCTTACGTCATACCACAGGAGCTTTACAAAGTTGATACAGAGGTGAGTTTTGGTTCGTTCATCTGCGTGTCAATGCACTGTTGTTTCATTCTCCTAGCTCGGTGTCAGCGATACTGAGTATATTAAATAGTTGTTGAACCTACGTACTTGAAAAGGTGGATCCTGAGGTTAGCCCTATATTTAGGATCACCAGTAGGTCAGGCCACACACACCGGGAACTTCGTGCCCTACTCTTAGTAAGTACATGAAAAGGTGGATCCTGAGGTTAGCCCTATATTTAGGTTCACCAGTAGGTCAGGCCACACACACCGGGAACTTCGTGCACTACTCTTAGTAAGTACTTGAAAAGGTGGATCCTGAGGTTAGCCCTATATTTAGGATCACCAGTAGGTCAGGCCACACACACCGGGAACTACGTGCCCTACTCTTAGTAAGTACTTGAAAAGGTGGATCCTGAGGTTAGCCCTATATTTAGGTTCACCAGTAGGTCAGGCCACACACACCGGGAACTTCGTGCCCTATTCTTAGTAAGTACTTGAAAAGGTAGATCCTGAGGTTAGCCCTATATTTAGGTTCACCAGTAGGTCAGGCCACACGTGCATTCTTAGTAAGTACTTGGGAAATCTGAGGTCGTGTAGGTCCCTATTCTTAGTAAGTACTTGAAAAGGTAGATCCTGAGGTTAGCCCTATATTTAGGATCACCAGTAGGTCAGGCCACACACACCGGGAACTACGTACCCTATTCTTAGTAAGTACTTGAAAAGGTGGATCCTGAGGTTAGCCCTATATTTAGGTTCACCAGTAGGTCAGGCCACACACACCGGGACTTCGTACCCTACACACGTTGAAAGGTGGATCCTGAGGTTAGTCCTTATACACGGGAACTACGTACCCTACTCTTAGTAAGTACTTGAAAAGGTGGATCCTGAGGTTAGCCCTATATTTAGGTTCACCAGTAGGTCAGGCTACACACACCGGGGAACTACGTACCCTATTCTTAGTAAATACTTGAAAAGGTGGATCCTGAGGTTAGCCCTATGTTTAGGATCACCAGTAGGTCAGGCCACACACACCGGGAACTACGTACCCTATTCTTAGTAAGTACTTGAAAAGGTGGATCCTGAGGTTAGCCCTATATTTAGGTTCACCAGTAGGTCAGGCCACATACACCGGGAACTACGTACCCTACTCTTAGTAAGTACTTGAAAAGGTGGATCCTGAGGTTAGCCCTATATTTAGGATCACCAGTAGGTCAGGCCACACACACCGGGAACTACGTACCCTATTCTTAGTAAATACTTGAAAAGGTGGATCCTGAGGTTAGCCCTATGTTTAGGATCACCAGTAGGTCAAGCCACACACACCGGGAACTACGTACCCTATTCTTAGTAAGTACTTGAAAAGGTGGATCCTGAGGTTAGCCCTATATTTAGGTTCACCAGTAGGTCAAGCCACACACACCGGGAACTACGTGCCCTACTCTTAGTAAGTACTTGAAAAGGTGGATCCTGAGGTTAGCCCTATATTTAGGATCACCAGTAGGTCAGGCTACACACACCGGGAACTTCGTGCCCTACTCTTAGTAAGTACTTGAAAAGGTGGATCCTGAGGTTAGCCCTATATTTAGGTTCACCAGTAGGTCAGGCCACACACACCGGGAACTTCTAGTAAGTACTTGAAAAGGTGGATCCTGAGGTTAGCCCTATATTTAGGATCACCAGTAGGTCAGGCCACACACACCGGGAACTACGTGCCCTACTCTTAGTAAGTACTTGAAAAGGTAGATCCTGAGGTTAGCCCTATATTTAGGTTCACCAGTAGGTCAAGCCACACACACCGGGAACTACGTGCCCTACTCTTAGTAAGTACTTGAAAAGGTGGACCCTGAGGTTAGCCCTATATTTAGGATCACCAGTAGGTCAGGCCACACACACCGGGAACTACGTGCCCTACTCTTAGTAAGTACTTGAAAAGGTGGATCCTGAGGTTAGCCCTATATTTAGGATCACCAGTAGGTCAGGCCACACACACCGGGAACTTCGTGCCCTACTCTTAGTAAGTACTTGAAAAGGTGGATCCTGAGGTTAGCCCTATATTTAGGATCACCAGTAGGTCAGGCCACACACACCGGAACTTCGTGCCCTACTCTTAGTAAGTACTTGAAAAGGTGGACCCTGAGGTTAGCCCTATATTTAGGATCACCAGTAGGTCAGGCCACACACACCGGGAACTACGTGCCCTACTCTTAGTAAGTACTTGAAAAGGTAGATCCTGAGGTTAGCCCTATATTTAGGTTCACCAGTAGGTCAAGCCACACACACCGGGAACTACGTGCCCTACTCTTAGTAAGTACTTGAAAAGGTGGACCCTGAGGTTAGCCCTATATTTAGGATCACCAGTAGGTCAGGCCACACACACCGGGAACTTCGTGCCCTACTCTTAGTAAGTACTTGAATAGATGGATCCTGAGGTTAGCCCTATATTTAGGATCACCAGTAGGTCAGGCCACACACACCGGGAACTACGTGCCCTACTCTTAGTAAGTACTTGAAAAGGTGGATCCTGAGGTTAGCCCTATATTTAGGATCACCAGTAGGTCAGGCCACACACACCGGGAACTACGTGCCCTACTCTTAGTAAGTACTTGAAAAGGTGGATCCTGAGGTTAGCCCTATATTTAGGATCACCAGTAGGTCAGGCCACACACACCGGGAACTACGTACCCTATTCTTAGTAAGTACTTGAAAAGGTGGATCCTGAGGTTAGCCCTATATTTAGGATCACCAGTAGGTCAGGCTACACACACCGGGAACTTCGTGCCCTACTCTTAGTAAGTACTTGAAAAGGTGGATCCTGAGGTTAGCCCTATATTTAGGATCACCAGTAGGTCAGGCCACACACACCGGGAACTTCGTGCCCTACTCTTAGTAAGTACTTGAAAAGGTGGATCCTGAGGTTAGCCCTATATTTAGGATCACCAGTAGGTCAGGCCACACACACCGGGAACTTCGTGACATACTCTTAGTAAGTACTTGAAAAGGTGGATCCTGAGGTTAGCCCTATATTTAGGATCACCAGTAGGTCAGGCCACACACACCGGGAACTTCGTGCCCTACTCTTAGTAAGTACTTGAAAAGGTGGATCCTGAGGTTAGCCCTATATTTAGGATCACCAGTAGGTCAGGCCACACACACCGGGAACTACGTACCCTATTCTTAGTAAGTACTTGAA
The DNA here is from genome assembly GCA_033675265.1 of Actinostola sp. cb2023. Classification (NCBI taxonomy): domain Eukaryota; kingdom Metazoa; phylum Cnidaria; class Anthozoa; order Actiniaria; family Actinostolidae; genus Actinostola; species Actinostola sp. cb2023. The sequence continues at coordinate 134,428 of JAUJYZ010000663.1, read as the reverse complement.
AAGGTGGATCCTGAGGTTAGCCCTATATTTAGGTTCACCAGTAGGTCAAGCCACACACACCGGGAACTTCGTGCCCTACTCTTAGTAAGTACTTGAAAAGGTGGATCCTGAGGTTAGCCCTATATTTAGGATCACCAGTAGGTCAGGCCACACACACCGGGGAACTACGTACCCTATTCTTAGTAAGTACTTGAAAAGGTGGATCCTGAGGTTAGCCCTATATTTAGGATCACCAGTAGGTCAGGCCACACACACCGGGAACTTCGTGCCCTACTCTTAGTAAGTACTTGAAAAGGTGGATCCTGAGGTTAGCCCTATATTTAGGATCACCAGTAGGCCAGGCCACACACACCGGGAACTTCTACTCTTAGTAAGTACTTGAAAAGGTGGATCCTGAGGTTAGCCCTATATTTAGGATCACCAGTAGGTCAGGCCACATACACCGGGAACTACGTACCCTATTCTTAGTAAGTACTTGAAAAGGTGGATCCTGAGGTTAGCGCTATATTTAGGATCACCAGTAGGTCAAGCCACACACACCGGGAACTTCGTGCCCTACTCTTAGTAAGTACTTGAAAAGGTGGATCCTGAGGTTAGCCCTATATTTAGGATCACCAGTAGGCCAGGCCACACACACCGGGAACTTCTAGTAAGTACTTGAAAAGGTGGATCCTGAGGTTAGCCCTATATTTAGGATCACCGAACTACGTGCCCTACTCTTAGTCGAACAGTGGTGTGGGTTCTTTTACTTCCCTCCCGGTCAATGTAATGGAGTGTGGAGAGACGGGACTGCCATTTTACGTGATCATCCGAGCCACGCGAAGGTCTAACCATTTGTAGATGTAATTACAAAGGCAGCACCTTATTCTCAACGTTTAGTTAAATATGACTTCTTTGTGTAGGACGACGATCAGTCGGCAGATGCGAATGAACATGGTTCCCATGGCAACAGTGATGACGAATGGGAAACAGCTAGTGACGAAAGCGGTGACGAAGCATCACATGACCAAGATATTAATATCATTAATATTAATGGTGGTGAAAATAGAAACGGTGGCGAAGAGAATGCGGACAATGGTGAAAGTCAAGGCGAAACATTTGATAATGAAGGACTGGACTTGAATACAATCAATGACATGTTGTCCAATCGTAACCCAGGTAACATTGACGAATGTAATATTGATGTGTAACGCGCATGTGATTGGTTAGTGAACGTGCAATATCACTACGCTGGTTTGCACCTGACATCATGGCGTCCATACTAACAGAGCGTTCCTCATTAGCTTCTCTTGTTTCTATCTTTCTACTTTAAATCTCCAGCACTTGATTGTGTACCGTCAATACTGCGTTTTATCTTGTTACAAGTCTACCTTTCGGTTTAGAAAAGTGTGTGGAAATTGCCCCCATAATTCCCTGCGAGTTCTTACACAGGTATTCCGACATGTATGTTCGTTGTGTCCCTCAATGAAAACAGGATTGTTTCATTGAAGAATGTTTGTTTTTATTTTGGTACTTCCGTAGCCTTCATGATGTTGGGAAGTAGTCCGTTGGAACATTATTTCAAACTCTTTCCATTTTTACCTCACAATCTGCGAAAGGTTATGGCGGCGATGCAGAAGGAATTGTGTCTTCTACACAGCTCACTACCGTCTGGTATCTTACTCAGGTGTTATGAAGACAGAATGGTACGTACATATCGTGCTATGTGCAGGGCACGCGGGGACGAGAGAGTGTTAGGAGAAGTACGACGCGTATCTCAACCCTTCTCGAGTGTTCTAATCGGTTCCCAAGTGCTACATTTGTATATTATAACTGTACAGAGCACAGCGGACAAGTTTTCTATTTCTTTTATATATTACAATTATGATTTTAAGGCAATTTTGTTCGTTACACTGAAAATGTTTGAGTATCTGCGCGTGCGTTGTGTGGTATACGCTTCCCTTGGCCAATCAGAGCGTGTGTTATATCCTAGTTATTTTAGATATAAAGATATAATAATATACATACACGAGGAACTAGAGATAATAACATGATAATAAACAACAGCAGTTATATTACACTATGTCTGTGAAGAACCTTTCTTATTCTCTTTATCTCCCAGCATTGGGATTCCTGTGTTGGAGAGGAGATCGGCTCCCTTGCCACAGGGATCCCAAAACAAGAAAATGTAGTTGCCTGCGCGAAGGCTAACATTATTGTCTCATGATAGGATTTATACAGAGTTATGATAACAGGACCACCAGGAACCCCATATGAACATGGTGTATTCCTCTTTGATATTCGACTAACGCCCAACTACCCAAACACTCCTCCACAATTCCACTACTTGTCCATGTGTTCTGGACGTCTTAATCCAAACTTGTACGAAGATGGCAAGGTTTGCGTTAGTCTGCTTGGTACTTGGTCAGGGAAAGGCAGCGAGGTGTGGACGCGCAAGTCAAGTATCTTACAGGTCTTGATATCTATCCAAGGTAATTGCTCACTACCGTACAGGGTAGGGGGATATGCCTACCAGCTTTTGGGGGGAAGGTGGGGTACCTTACAGGGTAGGGGGATATGCCTACCAGCTTTTGGGGGGAAGGTGGTGTACCTTACAGGGTAGGTGGGGTACCTTACAGGGTAGGGGGATATGCCTACCAGCTTTTGTGGGGAAGGTGGGGTACCTTACAGGGTAGGGGGATATGCCTACCAGCTTTTGTGGGGAAGGTGGGGTACCTTACAGGGTAGGGGGATATGCCTACCAGCTTTATAGGGGGAAGGTGGGGTACCTTACAGGGTAGGGGGATATGCCTACCAGCTTTTGGGGGAGAGGTGGTGTACCTTACAGGGTAGGGGGATATGCCTACCAGCTTTATAGGGGGAAGGTGGGGTACCTTACAGGGTAGGGGGATATGCCTACCAGCTTTCGGGGGGTAGGTGGGGTACCTTACAGGGTAGGGGGATATGCCTACCAGCTTTTGGGGGGAAGGTGGGGTACCTTACAGGGTAGGGGGATATGCCTACCAGCTTTATAGGGGGAAGGTGGGGTACCTTACAGGGTAGGGGGATATGCCTACCAGCTTTTGGGGCAGAGGTGGGGTACCTTACAGGGTAGGGGGATATGCCTACCAGCTTTATAGGGGGAAGGTGGGGTACCTTACAGGGTAGGGGGATATGCCTACCAGCTTTCGGGGGGTAGGTGGGGTACCTTACAGGGTAGGGGGATATGCCTACCAGCTTTTGGGGGGGAAGGTGGGGTACCTTACAGGGTAGGGGGATATGCCTACCAGCTTTTGTGGGGAAGGTGGGGTACCTTACAGGGTAGGGGGATATGCCTACCAGCTTTATAGGGGGAAGGTGGGGTACCTTACAGGGTAGGGGGATATGCCTACCAGCTTTTGGGGCAGAGGTGGGGTACCTTACAGGGTAGGGGGATATGCCTACCAGCTTTTTTGGGGAAGGGTGGGGTACCTTACAGGGTAGGGGGATATGCCTACCAGCTTTTGTGGGGAAGGTGAGGTACCTTACAGGGTAGGGGGATATGCCTACCAGCTTTTGGGGGGAGGGTGGGGTACCTTACAGGGTAGGGGGATATGCCTACCGGCTTTTGTGGGGAAGGTGGGGTACCTTACAGGGTAGGGGGATATGCCTACCAGCTTTTGGGGGGAAGGTGGGGTACCTTACAGGGTAGGGGGATATGCCTACCAGCTTTTGGGGGGAAGGTGGGGTACCTTACAGGGTAGGGGGATATGCCTACCAGCTTTTGTGGGGAAGGTGGGGTACCTTACAGGGTAGGGGGATATGCCTACCAGCTTTTGTGGGGAAGGTGGGGTACCTTACAGGGTAGGGGGATATGCCTACAAAATGGTGGTAGTATAACTACTTTATAGGTGTCTATTCTGGGAGGGGGCATGCATAACAACGTTTAGGAGGGTACAAAATGGTGGTAGTATATAACTACTTTGTAGGTGTCTATATTGGGAGGGGGCATGCATAACAACGTTTGGGAGGGTACAAAATCGTGGTAGTATAACTACTTTGTAGGTGTCTATACTGGGAGGGGGCATGCATACCGGCTTTTGGGAGGGTACAAAATGGTGGTAGTATAACTACTTTATAGGTGTCTATTCTGGGAGGGGGCATGCATAACAACGTTTGGGAGGGTACAAAATGGTGGTAGTATAACTACTTTGTAGGTGTCTATACTGGGAGGGGGCATGCATAACAACGTTTGGGAGGGTACAAAATGGTGGTAGTATAACTACTTTGTAGGTGTCTATACTGGGAGGGGGCATGCATAACAACGTTTGGGAGGGTACAAAATGGTGGTAGTATAACTACTTTATAGGTGTCTATTCTGGGAGGGGGCATGCATAACAACGTTTGGGAGGGTACAAAATGGTGGTAGTATAACTACTTTGTAGGTGTCTATACTGGGAGGGGGCATGCATAACAACGTTTGGGAGGGTACAAAATGGTGGTAGTATAAACTACTTTGTAGGTGTCTATACTGGGAGGGGGCATGCATAACAAAGTTTGGGAGGGTACAAAATGGTGGTAGTATATAACTACTTTGTAGGTGTCTATACTGGGAGGGGGCATGCATAACAACGTTTGGGAGGGTACAAAATGGTGGTAGTATAACTACTTTGTAGGTGTCTATACTGGGAGGGGGCATGCATAGCAAAGTGTGGGAGGGTACAAAATGGTGGTAGTATAACTACTTTGTAGGTAAATATGGTATAACTACTCTACTGAGTGATTTGCACTGTTGCCGTCAGACGTTAAAATGGTCATTTTGATTTGGTTGAACAACTTGTTACTGAAGGATGAACTCTATGTTTTTGTATTCTATTGCAGGTCTAATACTGAGCAGCGAGCCCTACTATAATGAAGCTGGTTACGAGAAGCAGCGTGGGACACAGGAAGGATTAGATAATAGTCGTCTTTACAATGAGATGGCTATTTTGAAACTTCTTCAGTCCATGGCTAAAATGATTTCAAAGCCTCCCTTGGGATTCGAGAAAGAAATCCGTCTACACTTTCTAGAGCATGTACCAATGTAAGTATTGATCCAACTAATAATAATAATAATAATAATAATAATAATAATAATAATAATAATAATAATAATAATAATAATAATAATAATAATAATAATAATAATAATAATAATAATAATAATAATAATAATAATAATAATAATAATAATAATAATAATAATAATAATAATAATAACAATAATAATAATAATAATAATAATAATAACTTTATTCCTCAAAACAAATTACAAATAAGAGATAGAAAAATAGATAAAAATCCTTATTTACAAAATTTAAAAGGGGGCATAATAAATAATAATAATAATAATAATAATAATAATAATAAATAATAAATAATAAAAATAATAATAATAACAACAACAACAATAATAACAATAATAATATCAATATAAACTAAGCGATAATATACGACGTTTCGGCGTCACAGACGCCATTATCAGGTGAATTTTAATGAACAAAAGTGAGTTTTATAAAGATGACTAACAACAGGGCCGTGCACAGCACAGGGGTAGCGGGGGGAGGTTTTGCAGTTGTTCCCCTAGCAAGACGAAAAAGATACCAAAAAGTACTGAGAACTGTACTATTTTAATTTATTTTTTGGCTGTTAAATATGAACTGCCCCCCCCCCCCCCCCCCCCCCTTTGAATTTTGGGTTATGTACGGCCCTGAACAATAAGTTATTAAATGAACAGTTTATCCCTCAGGGAGTCTGATTGAATATTCAGAGAAGGTCTTTTGTCTCTTATGAAAAACATTTCATATAAGGCCCCGTCCACACTTCTCCGTTTTCGTTTGAAAACGCATACTTTTTTATGCGTTTTTACCGAGCGTCCACACTAAAACGATCGAAAACGGAGATGTTTATCTATGAAAACGGAGCTTTTCAGAAACACTTACGTCACAACTCAGCCCCAGTTTCCAGCAATCAACCAGTATTCAATATGGTGGACGAGCTGATAGTATCGCTGGCGCTACTGGAGCATGCGTATTGAATAGAAAAAAACGTCCGAGCAGAGCCTGGTGACGAAAACACATCTTTGGACCATCGTTTTCATCCTCTAGTGTGGACGATCGAAAACGATGTGAATATCCGTAGTTCTGTGAATATCCGAATATCCGCTAATATCCGTTTTCGGTCAAACGAAAACGGAGGTTTTCGAACACGGACTCATTTCTCGGCCAAACTGCTTCATATCATCAAAATTATAGTAAAACATCCAGTTATACATCGTTGGATTCGATAAGTAATAAAACATCCCATCAGCCGCTCATATTGTGTAGAGTACATCTTAAGGTCTTGGTTAATTTTCCGGCTTGTGAAGACTGGTTGAATTGATGTCTTTAAATACTCGAGTTGTTTTCGGACAACATCAGCTGCTCGTTGATCTTTGAACGGTAGGACAATGCGAACAACATTTTCAGGTTCTTTAACCGTGGTTGGCTCTTGTTGCTCACAGATCTTGTCATTAACAAAACGTTGGATGATGACACTTACCAGCTTGTCAGGGTACTTGAGACGAGTGGTTGGCTCTTGTTGCTCACAGATCGTGTCATTAACAAAACGTTGGATGATGGCACTTACCAGCTTGTCAGGGTACTTGAGACGAGGAAATAATCGTTTCAAGCGTTCACACTCCTCTCTAAAATAGCACCAGGATGAAGCATTGTTCTTATTAGACAGCGTTTATACCTCTTATCAACATGGCTCTGATGGTACACTTGTGCGATGCAAGATACATTGGCTATACTTACCGCCACTTACACGAGCGAACAGAAGAACACCTCATCGAGTATTGGCCGACACTACAGGAACGTGCACTCTATTGTTCCACAAGATCTCAACAATAACTTTTCAATTCTGAAAAAATGCACCAATAAGTTTGACTGCCTATTGTATGAAATGGTTTTCGGCAAAGACAAAATTCACTTGATAAATGATGGGGTCTGTGACGCCGAAACGTTGTATATTATCGCTTAGTTTTATATTGATATGCATTACGAAATCCCTAACTACTACTACTACTACTACTACTAATAATAATAATATTATTAAAGTGTTGATCCTAATAATAATAATAATAATAATAAAACTTTACGAACTACATTACTAATAATAATATTAATAATAATGATAATAATAATAATAATAATAATAATAATAATAATAATAATCTTTATTGAAGTGTCAATATACTAAACAATTTATAAATCGGTCTCGTCAGATAGATAGATAAACTTTATTTATGTGTCAAATTTAATAGCTGAGGGGAAAATCCCTCTACACAATACACAACAGTTGACTGTACACTGACTTAACTAATGATATACTTTCCCGTTTTAGTTTGCTAAAAAAGTTCAATTTCTGGCTCAACCACAACAACGAAGCACTGACTACAAACGAAACAAGCCAGAAACCACAACAGAAAGACGACAATACACCAGAACAAAAACCATGCAAAAATGATGAACAAACAAACGACATGACAGTGTCGCAAGAACAGAAGCCAAAGAACGCAGAACTGAATGCTCAAGAAAATGGTGTGGACAATCTTGTACAAGCTGAAAACAAAGCACCAAATCAACCAGATAAACCCCAGGAAACCCGAGTAGAAGGAGCTACAGCTGTTGGATACTCTCAAAGTCCCTCGGCTTCCAACAGTTCATTTAAGATGCCCGAGTATCCTCTCTTTCCTCTTTCCAAAGGCTTCCGAAAAAGTCTAGAAAGTTGTTTACAACAATTAAGAAATGCGATGATAGAGAACAACTTAGGGGCGTGCCTTCCAACCGACAGTTAGATATCTCGACCCCAGGACACTTTCCAACAAATGAGAAGAGAGAGCCCTGGGAACGAGGTCTAAATATATCACGATAACGTAATACGGAGGGTTTTGAAATGGTATTTATACACACATTGTAAAATCATAGACCATAGAGTTAAAACAAAATAGGCGCTTTCAGCCAATGGCTTACCCTGGTTCCAGAGGCTACTATTAGTGGGGATTCGTGGACCCGACTTTCGAGACTCTGGAACCAGGGTACCAATGGCTGGGGTTACTGGTTACATCCGCTGACCGCCATACACACGCAAAAGCCGTCCAGACCGGTGCGTCCCGTTATCAGTATACAATCAAAGGACAGACAGACCGACCGACCTGTCCATGGGAAGCGCCCTTAGTTACAGGGAAATACAGTGGATCGAATTATCTCAGTACAGATATCTTTATGAGATATTCTACCCAAGGTATCGGTCCATGCAGACCATGCATTAATCAACCATTGTACAATCTGCGATAATACTCTAAGATGTAAATCTGGAATGAAACTAATAAATCAACAGTTCAACTTCTTCAGTCGTGATATAACAGGGTTTCCTAATCCTGACATCCCCCCCCCCCCCTTAGACACCCGCCATTAGACAGCCCCCACTCCCCCTTAGACACCCTGGGTCTGTTCAAAGGAGAGACTCACGTTTGTGTGTTCCTTGTGTGAAATACTTTTGTGGCTATTGCTTGACCTTGTTTCACGGGCGGTCTTGCGGGACGCGCACAGGGAGCCCAACATAGTGCAGATTTCGTATGACTGTGAAAAACCACGGCGCACGGCACGGCACCAATTCATTCGAAATCCTAAATCATGACGGTCACGGCACTTTTTCACAACCGTACGAAATCTGCTCTAATGCGTATTGAGTGCGCGCGCTTTACCACAGGAATTAACCCACCAAAAAAGACGCACATACAAATATTTATTTATTTATCGTGGAGTTGGGCTACCGCGCCTGTGTTCCATATCGAAAAAATAATTATAGAAACCATTTACGAACATTATTAAAATTGACAAAAAAAGTACAGTTCCGAGTTGGGACTATCGGTCTTCCAGCTGTGCAGTCATACCGCGTAATTGAGCGAAGGATCAGATTTTACCTGTACCTAGCCGTGGCGGTAATCCGTTGTGAAGAATCTATAAACCATGCATCTTCTTATGGTTACTAATGACTTTTGGGATCCCTGTGCGTGCAGCCTCAATACTCCCGTTTTGAGTTTGTTTAGACACCGCTGTACTCCTTGACAAAAGACGCGTTTGCTCAGGCTTAGCCTCAATCCAGAGAATTAATAACACGTGCAATAGACCTTTTTACAGATACGGCGGCCATTTTGGATTCTATTGTTTTGGCTAAAACATTATGGGATGCCCAGGGTGCAAATGACCCAAAAACTGTACAGTGTGGAGTCGTGCGGATCGCGTCAATATATTATTTTTCTATGTCACTCTAGCCATAGTGTTGTGTGACTTAATATCAACATGTGTTGTGTATTGTTGTATAATTTTGTACAAATTCATTGCTTTAAATTAGGTTTTCGTAGTTTTTCAAGGCCAAATGGTTACTAGCTTGCACCCTGGGCATCCCATAATTTCTTCATAATTCAAGATGGCCGCCGTATCGGTAAAAAGGTCTATTAAAAATGGTTTCTATTGTTGAATGTCAACACTTTTTCGCGTTCTCGTTGGTATTTGTGAATAATTTACACTGAATTGAGGCTAAGCCTGAGCAAATGCGTCTTTTGTCAAGGACAGCGGTCATCGCTTCACAACTCGAAACTGGAGTATTGCTGATTTCAGATTTTCAAGTGCATGCGTGCTCAACTGAATAGAAGAAGAGAAAACAAGGAACGCAATACGAGAGGCAAAAAATGAAAGAACGAAAGAACTGTACAAAAAAAGTACCGTAAAAATTGCTTGACCAGGCCGAGGCTCGAACTTCATCCTTTTGGCTGCTTGGTTTTGGTCACGGTCCCACCCCTCCCGTATCAAAGGAAATACGAAAAAGAAAACTTGAAAAAAGAAAATATATATAAATAATGGGACGATTCTCCCGAGACATACATCGAATCTACTTACGTAAAGGGTGAAGATTATCCACGAAGATTAAAGGGTGCACCGTCCGCCTCCGCGTGCAGGGAGAACAGTTTCGACTGAAGGGGTTACGGACGTGAAATATCAGTACTTTTTTTAACGGCGAAAACCGTATTTTTATAAGTTTTTCAATTTTTGACGGAAATCTTTGCATAGATATTTTTAAAATATGGTTCCTGTGCATTGCGTCTTTTGTGCATTGTCAAAATCAAAACTTCTTAATTTCAAAATACCTCAAAGAAAAATCCGATAAAAATGAAAACAATAAAACTAAAAGGAAAGGACAAGAGAAAAGAGGTAAAATGAAGCGCGCTAAAAGAAAAGAAGAAGAAAAAAACAGGAAAAAAAAAAGAAGAAGATCGACGGCTGTGAGACTCGAACTCCTCCGTGGTTGAACGCTTACAAAAGTGTAGATCTTTATCAGTTGTTTCTTTCTTACTCGTTGCTTGTGCTGTGTACATGTTTTATTCTCTGGCGCGGGCCGCGCGCGAACCAACTATAACAAACATATCCACCATTAAATTCAAGGTTTCTTTACAGTCTTGGCCATTTTCTCGGCACATTTTCTTAGTCGGAGATAGATCTGAACAGTGATAGTACGGCTCACATTTACCGTTATCAGTATTTCTTGACAAATTTGCAGCCTTTTGAAAGTTGTAGTTTCGAAACCGCTACACACACACACATCTTGGAAACAAAATCTAATGTCGGTTTGTAGGTTAGAAACATATTGGAAACATATTGGAAACGGCCATATGTACCGGCTTTCTTCAGTGTACAGTCTTGCTACGGCTGAGTTATGTTTTTATATTTCAGTTCCATAAGCATTCGGATTGACATTCAGTCCATTTCAATTATATAGTTTCAGTGAGGCACCCGATTGAGCGATAGTCGTGATCATATTTTCCACTCACTACTATATATAGTTATGTCAGATTTCGCGTTTGTGAAGACAATTAGTACTGAGTAATTTGTCGAAGCTCTCAATCAATATCATATACATTATTAATGTATGTCGGTAAATTTAATTTCAACGATATTAAAAGAGTTTGTAATGCAGCTTTGTATATGCTGCCTGCATGTGCCAACAATTAGTGCACGCGTTCGAAAGACACGAAAAGTCGACATATCCCGTATTGCGTAAAAAGTCACGGATAAGGCTTATGAAAAAACGAAGGAAATGTCTAAGTTATATGGGCGTGCGCGGTGTCCAAAGAGTTCGACATCTTACTCATCAATGCAATTTGCTTCTGATTTCTACATATTAGTTTTTATTCAGAACTGTACTGGTGACGTTTCGGGCTCGAAAGGTTTTCGGTCATTCGATAAGCGTTTTGTGCCAGCGTACTTCAGTTAAAGTTGGTGGTGTTGAGTAGCAACGCTTAGCATGTTTACGATCTCTGAACACATATAACTGTCAACACTAGAACTTCAATGATAATCACATCACAGGATAGAATAACTTAAAGCTTTGTCAATTGTTCAATAAATATCTCCAGTTGCGATCACAAAAATAAGATGAATGGCATATAACTGATACTGACAATAGTTTCACCATAATAACCAGGGTCGTACATAACCCAAAATTCAAGAGGGGAGGGGGGGGGGGGGGGGGGGGCAGTACGTATTTAACAGCAAAAAATAATAACTAAAACTAGTATAGTTCTCAGTACTTTTCTCAGGTATCTTTTTCGCCTTGCTAGGGGGAGGAAGGGGGGGGGCTGCCCCCCCCCCCCCCCCCCCTGCCCCTGTGCTGTGCACGGCCCTGCATGAATACAAATAATCATATACAGTGCAACATTACAATAGTGGACTTCACTTTAATTTAAGCAGAGAGAAGCCGATGTCAGACTAAAACACGCGAAGAGAAACTACTGAACGCAGAAGTCTGGTGAGGTGACACAACCAGAACAAACCAAGATTTGTTGGTAGGAGTTCACAAATCCGTTTTTAACGATTAAAGTTGTTTGTGTGTTGGGTTGTACGACATAGTTGCCGTGAATGACAAGTTAATGACGGAGTGCATGGCCGCGGTGAGAATCTTCAAATTGTTGGAACCAGTAACTTTCAAAATCTGTTAGTTCCAAGCAACTAGAGTGACATTTGAGTGCTTTTAAATGACTTAAAAAACTTTATAAAGTGTATATGAATTGAATTTTGTTATTTTGAAAATCGATTACATATGAAGTGAATAGTGGGATATTTCAGTATTTTCAGATTATGATTTGAGCTTAATTCGCATTTGCGATTTATTATACATATATATAAAAACGCCGCAAATTATTGACATTTTTAATCTGGCAAAAAGTTTTCTAGAACTTATATACATGATGTTAAACTTGTTTTTTGTATTTCAGAAACTGGGTGTTGCTTGAAAAAATATAAATAAGTAATTATGGGGGGAAAAAACCTCACGTCATCCGAATTAGCATATCTCGCAAGCCGAAGCTCAAATCACAAAACACACTATTCACTTCATGTAATCGATTTTCAAAAGAAGAAAAAATCATTTCATATACACATTTACATGCAGTTATTTCAAATGGAACCTTCTTCTAGCCCGTTGTAACAGACTCAATGTCGTTCAAGTGCAATTAATTAATTCATGTGTTTGACTGAACAGGTTCATCTTCATCAACAAAATGATTTCTCTTCTACTGCGTGAAGGGCGAATCGTGTGGGTTTTGTTTCTTCTGCCAACTTTCATCCTCTGCTACCACAAATACTCAAGTTCTATTTATGTTAAAAGTTCAGGTAAATCCTCGTGACAATAGTAACAGTTTAACCAAAGCAGGAACAAAATTAACTGAACTGAATATTTTCAGATTCAGTTCAAGTATTTTCTCAAACACGTTTATGAACTAATTTAAACAGGACACCGACTGAACGGTTACGTCATGAGAACTATTGATAGCAATGACGTCATAGACTGTAGTATGCAGTGTTTGCCAGAGACTGGTTGTAAGTCGTACAACTACAAACACAAGCCACCACACAGATGTGAATTGAACAACAGGACCAAAGCCAACGTATCTGATGACTTCCAAGCCAATCAAGACTTCAGCTATTATGTAAGTTTGTAGTAACATGACTTGTTTTTAGACATGAAATTTTATGTCTTCACAAAAGTAGCCGGTTTGTTGTTTGACTGATAACAGAGCTGTTTTTATTGTACATGATCAAGGAAAGAGACTGTCCTTGTCTTAACGGTGGAACATGTATGTTGGACCAACCAAGCGCTGACTTTGGGAGATGCAGCTGTTCGACGGGCTATGACGGAGTCCGCTGTGAAAATTGTAAGTGTGACCTCGACCCCGACCCCGACCCCGACCCCGACCCCGACCCCGACCCCGACCCCGACCCCGACCCCGACCCCGACCCCGACCCCGACCCCGACCCCGACCCCGACCCCGACCCCGACCCCGACCCCGACCCCGACCCCGACCCCGACCCCGACCCCGACCCCGACCCCGACCCCGACCCCGACGCGATAAAAGGCTGAAACTGAAACGGCGGAAAGCGGAAGCGGAAACGACGGAAAGAGCTGAAACGGCGGAAAGCTAAGAGCTGAAACGGCGGAAAGTGCGGAAAGTGGTAAAAAGTTGAAACGGCGGAAAAGTGGTAAAAAGCTGAAACCTTTCCATAATTAACTTTCCAATGGTGTCACAGACCTCCGCTCTTCGATACTCAGATGCTGAATTATGTTTTTAGCCTGCGTAGCCAGGCTCTAGGGGAAAGGAGGGGGAGTGGTGGTGGAAAAGGGGAGGGGGAAAAGGGGAGGGGGGAAAGGGGAGGGGGGAAAGGGGAGGGGGGAAAGGGGAGGGGGGAAAGGGGAGGGGGACTATGTTTGTAAATTAATAAATTAAACTGCTCGAACGTGTGATGCATATCAAACTTATGTCCTGCATCATTGAACATTTGCTCCTGTTGGGATCCAGTATCACGCGGACAACGTTTTTTGTTAATGCTTTGTTTACTACTAATGCACGTGTGGCCCGATTGATCCAGCAATTTGTTCACTATGACCGCTAAATAAAGCAGATTCGTACGTGACTGGTTTATCATTTCTGAATTCATATTTTTCCTTTGACAATGTGTAAATGAGGTAGCTAAAATATAAGAGAGGATGGAAAAGCTGCATATGTTTCCTCAACGGGAAAATATATCACAAATTCGAACTAACTTATTGATCTCGTGCGTGTAAATATTGGAAATTGCCTTCAAAAAACGTCCTTTCCGAGCCATAATTTATTTGCGAATTCGCCGGCCTATGTAGCTTCTACATACAGACCGAGATACAGAGCACCAATATGATGTTCACAATTACCAAACAAAGAGTTTTAGATTTCATTTTGCCACCGCTTAATTAAGTTTAATATACATGTATTTTATATCAAAATGCGCGTACAATTACAGAGCATTAGAATCCGGCGGTAGGTTTTTGATTGACACAATTCCCAAAGAATTCAGAGGGATTTTGTGTGCAGCGTATGTCACGCTCTCCTATATCTCTTTAGAGATTTCAGTTCGATTGACTTTGAAGAAACGGAAAATGCCACCTTCAAACCTCTTTATTTGTGCTTGAATTGCCAGCTTATTCATTCCTTACATATTCGTCTTTGATATTCCGTTGGTAGGTTTTTGATTTGTATTTTAACAATGCAGTAAAAAGCAAAAATGTATCAAAATCATGCTGTTTTTCGCCTAAACAAGACTCGCCTCATCTGCATATGTGAAACAATGACCTTTTGTATAACATAAGTTTGATATGCCTACTACTTTGGTTATCTTTTCATGGTCGAACAGCCTATTCATACAAACAAGGAACGCCACTCAGACATTTTTGGGTAGCGGCGTGCAGTGGGCGTAACTCTCATCGACAGCGTGTGTCGAGCGTCTGTTGATTGTGAAACTGCTCATATTATTTTAAAATCTCTTTGCATGCGACCGCATTACAATAGTTAATTAGTCGACTTAGGGAGCTTGTTCCAGATATGAAGGGCCCAGAAGTGAAACACGCTTTTTACTGATAGTCTGATCCAAGAATACGAGAAATCTCCAATAATAACGAATATAAACGAATAGTGCCGAATAGTCGCGAATACTACCGAATATGTATAGTTCCGAAAATTCCAGGAAAAGTCTCAAATTGCAATGACACTTACGTTGTCTTTTGCAAGTATTACGATGACATGCAAGCGGGCATGAAAGCACGATGGATCAAAAGCGCCCTTTACCAGAGGTAATTTTGATAGACGATGCCGACCAAATCAGTTCAAGCAGTGATATTGAACAATTATTCCCCGAAGTCAGTGGAGGTGAGTAGTAGTGGATATTTACCGATCCATGCACGTGTCCTCGAGCGGCAAGGTAAATATTCACCACTACTTACCGACACTGAGGGGAGTAGTTGTTTTAGTATTTACCAAATCAGTTGGATAAAAAATGGCACTTTATTAAACAAATAAAAAATGTCAGCTTCGGAGAGTGTAGCGAAACGAGACGCCATTTTGAATCTCGTCCCAAAACGGTGAATAGCCAAGGATATTCCGAGTTACTGGAGCCAATCAAAACGCGCCAAAATTGCTATCCACTGATTTGGTAAATACTAATGAGTTGTATTTACCATTCTCGAGGTAAGTACGTGTCCACATTCCATGATATCAAGCGTGATAGCTTAGCATGAATTTAAACTGTTTTAAATGACGTTCCCCAATTGCAAACTTTCAAGGAAATTAAATTCAGCATCTGAGTATCGAAGATCGAGCGGAGGTCTGTGACACCACTGGAAAGTTAATTATGGAAAGGTTTCAGCTTTTTACCACTTTCCCGCCGTTTCAGCATTTTACCACTTTCCGCCGTTTCAGCTTTTTACCACTTTCCGCACTTTCCGCCGTTTCAGCTCTTTCCGCCGTTTCAGCTCTTTCCGCCGTTTCCGTTTCCGCTTCCGCTTTCCGCCGTTTCAGTTTCATCCTTTTATCGCGACCCTGACCCTGACTCTGACCCTGACCCTGACCCTGACCCTGACGGGTCGCTATAAAAGGCTGAAACTGAAACGGCGGAAAGCGGAAACGCACTGACTTGTTCAGCTGAACACGTTTGTTTAATTCCCAGATATTGTCCCACTTGGTTCTCACTCAAATCCCGGCAAGTCATGTAAACACATCAAGTTGAATGCTGTTGTAACTACTGACGGACCACAGTGGATTGACCCGCAAAACTCGGGAAAACCTTTCAAAGTTTACTGCGACATGTCGACGGACGGGGGTACGTATTTACTCATGGTTCCGTACGGTATATGTTTTGTTCAACGGTCACTTCGTGTTGTAGAATCATGTCATTAATCTTTATTTGATATCATTTCTCTACCAAACACAGGTGGATGGACTCTGGTATGCAACTACGTTGTACCAAGTTCAGGATCAGCACCATCCCCAACTGTTGTCACTTCGTACCCTGACATTACTAACTATGCAAATAATAAGACTGTCATATCATCCTCTGCCCTACGCACATTGAAAGCCATTACTTCATTCAGCCAGTTGAGATTCCACTGTCGTAAAGCTGCCGTTGGTCGCACGGTACACATCATGACAACTTTGAACGCAACAGGATTTGCTGCGGTCAACTTCTTCACATTACATTCCAATGAAATGCCGGTTGCTTGTGGCTCGTTCTACGTTGGACCTGATAATAATTCATTACTTTCCAAGGAATGCAAATCTTGGGCGGCCATCGGGAAATGGGGACACACACAAGTCAAACAAGAAGAAAGATTATACGACCACACATTTTATACTAAATTTAGTCAACACTTTATTATCAAACCTAAACCTAACCATAGATTAGAATGTGATGATTATCAAAAATCAACGTCGGGTGGTGATTTTTGGAAGATATATGTACGTTAGACATGATGTAATCTGTGCCATGAACTCAAGACTTGAACTACTCAAGGCATACACGTACATATTAGCCACTAGCCATGCTACTGTACTGCTATAAACACTAGCCATATATAGAATGCACTATCCACACTAGCAGTATTGCTATAAACACTAGCCATATAGAATAGTATCCGCACTAGCAGTACTGCTATAAACACTAGCCATATAGAATGTAGTATCCGCACTAGCAGTACTGCTATAAACACTAGCCATATAGAATGTAGTGTCCACACTAACAGTACTGCTATAAACACTAACCATATAGAATGTAGTATCCACACTAGCAGTAACTGCAATAAACACTAGCCATATAGAATGTAGTATCCACACTAGCAGTACTGCTATAAACACTAACCATATAGAATGTAGTGTCCACACTAGCAGTACTGTTATAAACACTAGCCATATAGAATATAGTGTCCACACTAGCAGTACTGCTATAAACACTAGCCATATAGAATGTAGTGTCCACACTAGCAGTACTGATATAAACACTAGCCATATAGAATGTAGTGTCCACACTATCAGTACTGCTATAAACACTAGCCATATAGAATGTAGTATCCACACTAACAGTACTGATATAAACACTAACCATATAGAATGTAGTATCCACACTAGCAGTACTGTTATAAACACTAGCCATATAGAATGTAGTGTCCACACTAGTAGTACTGATATAAACACTAGCCATATAGAATGTAGTATCCACACTAGTAGTACTGCTATAAACACTAGCCATATAGAATATAGTATCCACACTAGCAGTAACTGCAATAAACACTAGCCATATAGAATATAGTGTCCACACTAGCAGTACTGCTATAAACACTAGCCATATAGAATGTAGTGTCCACACTAGCAGTACTGATATAAACACTAGCCATATAGAATGTAGTGTCCACACTAGCAGTACTGCTATAAACACTAGCCATATAGAATGTAGTGTCCACACTAGCAGTACTGATATAAACACTAGCCATATAGAATGTAGTGTCCACACTAGCAGTACTGCTATAAACACTAGCCATATAGAATGTAGTGTCCACACTATCAGTACTGATATAAACACTAGCCATATAGAATGTAGTGTCCACACTAGCAGTACTGATATAAATACTAGCCATATAGAATGTAGTGTCCACACTAGCAGTACTGCTATAAACACTAGCCATATAGAATGTAGTGTCCACACTAGCAGTACTGCTATAAACACTAGCCATATAGAATGTAGTGTCCACACTATTCAAACTCAATTTGAATATGTAAATACTGTTGAGTTGGAACGAAATACTTCGCGAAGTCTTTACCACTGCGGGATAATAATCATATCGTAGAGAATATCCTTTTTAATTATATTCATTTTGAAATCACAAGTAAATCCTGCAATCTGATTGGCTAAAAATGGTGCGATTAAATCATTAATAATATTCATAGATTGGCTTAGAGCAGTGCAGTTGAAAAGTAATTTGCACTGCAGTGCAAATTACCTTTAATATGCACTGCAGTGCAAATTAATTTTTTTTCATGAATAGCTCAAATACTCCAGTTTCGAGTTGTTAAGCAATGACCGCTGTCCTTGATAAAAGACGCATTTGCTCGGTCCCATTTGCTCAGGCTAAGCCTTAATTCAGTGTAAATTATTCACAAATATTAATACCGACGAGAACGCGAAAAAGTGTTGACATTCAACAATAGAAACCATTTTTAATTGCACAGGTTATTCTCTGGATTGAGGCTTAGCCTGAGCAAACGCGTCTTTTGTCAAGGAGTACAGCGGTGTTTAAACAAACTCGAAACGGAGTATTGCACGAGCCCGTCTTTGAAAAACACACTTGTGCAAATTATTTCCAAATTGAACTCGAAACCGTATACCTCTACTAATTGCACTAATTTGGATCATTAATTGCATCATTTTTTATTATTATTATTTTCGCAGAGAAACTCTAATTATATTAAATTCAATCGATTCTTCATAAAAAAGTAATTTGTAATTTAGAATGAAAGAGTTGTACTTCAGGCATCAAAATTGTTCTTATTCTTACAATTTACCACCTAAATATAACGAGTGTTTTTGAAAAGATTTCAAAATGCATATGATTAATAAGTATAATTGAACTTCGTGTCGTGCAATTTTGGTCTGAAATCATACTCGTGATAAGCGTAGTCCCACTTCGCGGTCGTGTAATTTCGTAATCACTCGTATGATTTCAGACCAAATTGCACTCCATTCAGTTCTATTACTAATTATGTATCTCAGATGTTCATGACTTGGCAAGAGTATTGTCTATACACATTTATTCCACACTATCACAGTTAATTTAATTTTATTGTTGAGTCAGTTTAAATTGTGAAAAATACATGGTTTTTGCAAGGAATTCGCTATGTTTATAATATCCACGCTTGTTGAATTGCTGTGCATATGAACATGTCGAAACTAGTCGAGCTCAAAACGCACGAAATGTTAATTTCACATCTTGTCTCAAACTACGTTGAACGTAAACGCAAAGGAAAACGCGCGATTCATTGCGTAAATTGGCACAGGGAGCCCAATATATAATACAGGAAACCCATCAGAAAAGATGCACGCATACAAATATCTATTTATTTATTGTAATTAGCTTCAGAAGAAATGGTTGGCTGCCTGTGACGGTGCTTGCTAAGTCTTCCAATAAGCCAGTTTGGAGTTTAAGAATAAGGTTCAGTGCGCATGCGATTTTATTCCGAATTTATCACCTTCTTTTGTTAACGTTTGTGTGATTTTTAAATAACAAAAGAAGGTGATCAATTCGGGATAAAATCGCATGCGCACTAATAATAATGAACCTTATTCTTAAACTAATAATAATGAACCTTATTCTTAAACTCTGAACTGGCTTATTGACATTCTCGTACCCAGAGCTCCTCGGTCGGTCGTTTATTAATCTTTACAAGATTGTACTTTTATCTGCACAAAAACACGACATTTTATATGGATCCTTATTTTTTTGCAAAGGAACCCGAAACGAAGCCAACTGATTTTGTTCTGTCTCAACGGCATCGTAGTCCGTTGTTGAATGAGGTAATTTATAGCGTAAATTAATCACTTGCCTCGACAGAAGAGAAGCGAAAACAAGTACAGAACCAAACTTGCGTGTTTTTCCTTGTGACCAGTAAAGTCATTGCAGTTTCTTAGCAGAAATTAGTAGCAATGACCACCATTCAGACCGTCCGCCATTTTGGAAAATCCATCTGAGCCCGTTAGAAAAAGAGTCGGCTTTGTGTGTTATACCTTATGCGCAGAGGATTCTCTTCTATAAAGCTCCGAGCATCGTTATAGATTGACCAATCACGATTGAGCATTTTGAAATGAAAGTCGCGCATGCGCGGACATTGGGACCAATCAGTCAGCATCGGCCTAGAAACGGCTGTTACCAGAGCCTCCGACGGGAGAAGGAACGACCGACCGAGGAGCTCTGGGTACGAGAATGGCTTATTGACAAAAAAAAGAAATGTCGTCGCCGAGTGTCTACTGTTCATAACTAATAATAACGACGACTTCTTAGTCGTTCGAACAAACATTTGTATATACAGTTTATATATTTCAGCCTTATGCATGCATACTTGTACATATAGGTCCTTAGCGAGTATTATGAGGTGAATAATGTTTTCTAGTCCGCAGCGGTGCGATTGATCTCTCACGTAAAAACTGATAATTTTAATTCCGCACACTCAATCGAGAATAAACTGTTTTTATCGGACGTAACATTTCCAAAAATCTCCAGACGTCCCTCCGCCATAATCATCACATTCAACTCTATTCTCACTAGGAATGAGATTAACGTGAATAAAATTCTTAATATAAAAAGGATGGTTGTACAATCTGTCTTCAGCTACAGTAAGTCCCCATCCTCCAACATTTAATCCTGGTTTACCCCATATTGAACAGTTTTTCGACAGTAACGAGGTGTCATCAGCTCCGAGGTAAAATGACCCACACGCACCTGGACTATGTTTACTGGCTGGGGAGGTGAAGTAGGTGACCGCAGCAAATCCTGTTGCGTTCAAAGTTGTCATGATGTGTACCGTGCGACCAACGGCAGCTTTACGACAGTGGAATCTCAACTGGCTGAATGAAGTGAAGGTTTTCAATGTGCGTAGGGCAGAGGATGATATGACAGTCTTATTATTTGCATAGTTAGTAATGTCAGGGTACGAAGTGACAACAGTTAGGGGTGGTGCTGATCCTGAACTTGGCACAACGTAGTTGCATACCAGAGTCCATCCACCTGTGTTTAGTAGAGAAATGATAGAAAATAAAGATTAATGACATGATTCTACAACACGAAGTGACCGTTGAACAAAACATATACCGTACGGAACCATGAGTAAATACGTACCCCCGTCCGTCGACATGTCGCAGTAAACTTTGAAAGGTTTTCCCGAGTTTTGCGGGTCAATCCACTGTGGTCCGTCAGTAGTTACAACAGCATTCAACTTGATGTGTTTACATGACTTGCCGGGATTTGAGTGAGAACCAAGTGGGACAATATCTGGGAATTAAACAAACGTGTTCAGCTGAACAAGTCAGTCTGACTTTATTCGCAACTATTTTATGAATTCACAGTAATTACTGAATTATCAGCGTGTCAGGGTCAGGGTCAGGGTCAGGGTCAGGGTCAGGGTCAGGGTCAGGGTCAGGGTCAGGGTCAGGGTCAGGGTCAGGGTCAGGGTCAGGGTCAGGGTCAGGGTCAGGGTCAGGGTCAGGGTCAGGGTCAGGGTCAGGGTCAGGATCAGGATCAGGATCAGGATCAGGATCAGGGTCAGGGTCAGGGTCAGGGTCAGGGTCGGGGTCACACTTACAATTTTCACAGCGGACTCCGTCATAGCCCGTCGAACAGCTGCATCTCCCAAAGTCAGCGCTTGGTTGGTCCAACATACATGTTCCACCGTTAAGACAAGGACAGTCTCTTTCCTTGATCATGTACAATAAAAACAGCTCTGTTATCAGTCAAACAACAACAAAATCCTGATGGGTCTACCGTGTTTAAAGCACAGGGGCGCAGGGCGAAAAAGATACCAAAAAGTACTGAGAATTGTACTATTTTTATTAATTTCAGGTTTGCTGTTGTATACGTACTGCCCCCCCTTGAATTTTGGGTTATGTACGGCCCTGATTACTTACTAAACAAGAAACTCTAGTTTTGTGAAGACATAAAATTTTATGTCTAAAAACAAGTCATGTTACTTCAAACTTACATAATAGCTGAAGTCTTGATTGGCTTGGAAGTCATCAGATACGTTGGCTTTGGTCCTGTTGTTCAATTCACATCTGTGTGGTGGCTTGTGTTTGTAGTTGTACGACTTACAACCAGTCTCTGGCAAACACTGCATACTACAGTCTATGACGTCATTGCTATCAATAGTTCTCATGACGTAACCGTTCAGTCTGTGTCCTGTTTGAAGACATTAATTCATATTAAACGTGTTTAAGAAAAATACTTGAACTCCGCAGGCAACTCCTTCCGTTGGGCTTGCTGTAGGTAGGAGGAGACTGCTGGGAAGGAGGCAAAAAGGCACTCTCGTCTCCAGTCTTCCTCTTTTGTGTCCACAGGACCCCCAATACTCCCGTTTCGAGTTTGTTTAGACACCGCTGTACTCCTTGACAAAAGACGCGTTTGTATGGTTTCTATTGTTGAATGTCAACACTTTTTCGCGTTCTCGCTGGTATATTTGTGAATAATTTACACTGAATTGAGGCTAAGCCTGAGCAAATGCGTCTTTTGTCAACTCGGACAGCGGTCATCGCTTAGCAACTCGAAATTGGAGTATTGGATTTTAATTGGAGTAGCCTGCGGAGGAGGCTACGCCATTACATTCAGTTCCGCACAATGTCGTCTATTTTTGCATCTCGCTTTGCCAATTAAGTAAGTTGTTCCCTTCAATCAGTGAACGTGTATTTGCGTCGTCTTCTACCGTCTTTGCTTGTCGCTTATTACTTTCGACGGCGACAAAATTTATTGACATTGTTGAAATAAACAAACCTATCTATTCGGCTTGTGTATGTTTTGCGCAACTAAATTTTTGAATAATTTTTGAAACTTTGGCACGCGCGGTCTGCATGTTGTACATGTATATGCCATGTACAGTCATTCTAAAAAAGGTTGTCCAGATGAAAAGACTACAATACTACAATTGACCAGCGCCATTACATTCATTTCTCACAATGCCGTGTACTTTTGCATCTCAAATTGAAATTCCACGCGAAGAAATTGAAAACATAATGAATCACGTGACTTTATTGTAGTATTGTAGTCTTTTCATCTGGACAACGTTTTTGAGAATGACTGTATGTTCCTGCTTTAGTTAAACTGTTACTATTGTTACGAGGATTTACCTGAACTTTTAACATAAATAGAACTTGAGTATCTGTGGTAGCAGAGGATGAAAGTTGGCAGAAGAAACAAAACCCACACGATTCGCCCTTCACGCAGTAGAAGAGAAATCATTTTGTTGATGAAGATGAACCTGTTCAGTCAAACACATGAATTAATGAATTGCACTTGAACGACATTGAGTCTGTTACATAAAATTAATGGGGATCTGAATTCGTTTGGATGTGATAAATACAAATATAGCGCTTGTGGCCATCATTCGAACAAAAACGTGGAACGATACAAACTCTGTGCGTCTACATATGTTCGTGATGTTCAAAATAAGAACTTTAGCGTCAACTCCCCCTGGAGGGGGTAACACGTAGAGCGTTTCGACTTTCATTTATTAACCATCCTCACTAAATAAAAGATTATCTCAAGACAGCTGCTGCACAGAATAAAGTTGTTGTAGAGTATAGAGTTATTGGATCCTCTGGTCGGCTGGCTGAGTTGGTTATAGAGCGTCTTTCCTAGCCGCGGTATTGGGCAAAGACGTTAGCCGATGGCCTTGTCTCCTTCTCTTCTAACCAATATAAAGGGGACGTAAATGAACCTGTTGTGTTATTATATATTTTGCAAAGAGTAGGGGATTGTCTCAACAGCCTGTAGTCATGGTACTAACAAACACTCATGATTGTAAACTGCAGCGTTACTCAGTACTGATTCGGAGCAGTTCAGTTGTATCCGTCAGTCTCTAGATAGCCGGCTTTGGCTTTGTAATGCATGAAACTAACTGTACTACATATGCACATAGAAAAGACAGTGTGCTACATAAATGATCATCCTTTTCTTTATGGTTAAATTAATTGCGAAGTCCCCGGCTATAAACGATAAACTACAAGCATTTTTTTGTAAGCCGAATTTGCAGTAAACACCTTGGGCCAGAGTGGCATTTCATCCGCATGCACGCTTTTATGGTTAAGAATTCTAAACATGTACTCTAGCGAATTGGGAGTGGAATTTCATTACGTTTTCATCCCTGTATGATATGAACTCTCTGTCGAAAAGACTACGTACTAAAATATTCATTAGAGTGTTTTCGCAAGGTAAATTCGTGACAAAGTATAAAAGCTACGTTTTTTCAGATTTCAAGTGAGTTACAAGCAACAGTCATACTGCCATGAAGTACAGGCCATGAAAAAGCGTTCTATATCAAGTATTTCAAGTTACGCGAAATACAGAAACGTTGAGAGAGCGCTAGCTTTAGCATGATGTGCGTGTTGGACAACAATGACTCGGGATTTTCCAAATAACTTTTCATTAAAGTATTTGTTTGCGGAACTATTTTCAAATATAACATTGAAAACTTGTAAAATATTTTGATTGTCAAGAAGAACTTGTAAAGAATTAGTTACCTTCCGACCGTCACTGCTTTAACGGACACTTGGATAGAAAGATTCCAGCTTAGTGTACGAGAGATTCAAAGTGGAACTGACAAAGAATAATAATAAGAAATTTATTTAAGTGACTAGTTTCATTCATATAGTCATGAGACACCTGTGGGGGCACTAAAATATACTATATACATAAGAAAAACATTCAAAAAAAATACAATAAAAGAATAAAAGAAACTAAAGGTATTCAAGTTGTCAGTCGTCATATACACCTATTTCAAAAATCGTTGTCAAAAATCGTATACTCCCATAATATATACACCTATTTCAAAAATTGTTGTCGCAGCTGAAGCAACAGTCAACACTCCAAGACTGCAAAGGTTTCAGTAATTTTTCTTGTAATTAATTTATTCAGTTGTGGTCATTGTAAATAGTTTTCATGAATGTAGTTTTCCAGCTCATTAGTGTTTGGAAGTGTGCTACATAAATGATAATCCTTTTCTTTATGGTTATTTTAATTGCGAAGTCCCTATAAACGATAAACTACAAGCATTTTTTTGTAAGAATTTGCAGTAAACACCTTGGGCCGGAGTGACATTTCATCAGGCACGCTTTTAGGGGTGGACCATTAGATTATTGATGGGGGGGGGGGGGGGGGGGGGGGGGGTTGCATGAATTTTGGCTGCTCGATTTTTTTTCTTTGCTCCTAGCTCTGCACGTTATTTTTTTCAAGGACCTTGACCTTGCACGATATTTTTTTCCCTCAAGTTTATAAATTTATAAGTTTACCTTACAAAAATTTCGCATTAACATAGAATTTATAGTGCCGTCTTATGGCCAATAACTGAATAATAATTATGTTCAATCAAGAAAATATTTAATACTTACTATTGTTACTGTTTCTAAAAGGAAACTAAGATTCCTTTTTAAGATTTATATATATATATTTATATCTACACCAGGTCAATTGCAGAAACGTTGTAGTATACATTTATACAAATATCTAATGAGATGCAAAATGTTAAACATGCTAAACTACAACTGTTTAAGCACAAAATAGTGCTGAAAATTATTGTGTTGTCTTTGTTGGATGCGATACTAATTGATGGTCCTGATACAGTCATTTGCAAAAATTCTGGCCGCCACGATATATCAATATATCAATATATCGGGTGCATTATGGGTAATTAAATAATCGAAAATTCCCTTAAAGCGGGCTTTAAAGCCAGCAAAGTTGGTAGAAATATTTAGTATAATGTTTATTTTAGTCTTACGTTTGTTGTTTGTAAATTTTGCTTCATTTAATAGTATTAGTGATGCACCCGATATATTGATATATTGATATATCGTGGCGGCCAGAATTTTTGCAAATGACTGTATATTAGAAGAAATAAGCGATGTTTCGCACTTTGTATCTCATTAGATATCTTGTATCTCATTAGATATTTGTATAAATGTATACTACAACCTTTCTGCAATTGAGTGTATCTATTTTGTATCTATTTTATATACACTCGATTGCAGAAAGGTTGTTAAGTAAGTATACATTTATACAAATATCTAATGAGAAACAAGTCTAATGACAGAGATACAAAGTGTGAAACATCACTTATTATCTTCTAATATATCATTCATAATCATCAATTTTAGATTAGTATCGCATCCAGCAAGGGCAACACAATAGTTTTCAGCACTATTTTGTGTTGAAACAGTTGTATTTTAGCATGAATAACATTTTGCATCTTATTAGATATTTCAGTATAAATACAAAATGTACTATACAACGTTTCTGCAATTGAGTGATTGCAGAAACGTTGTAGTATACATTTGACTAGTATATTTCGTAGCAGCCAGAATGGCCAGAATGGCTGTATCTTAAATAATGTAGGAGAGAGTTGAAGGCAGCCAACTTCTAATGTCCACAAAACTTTAATAAATAGACGTTTCGACCTTCACTCTTCTTAAAAATTCCATAATTCTCCTTCCTTCCCGTGCGCCTTTGCGCCCCACCTTCCCAAGCGCCTTTGCGCACTTTCCAGTTTTTTTCCGGTTTCTTTCCGGTCCGGTTTACTTCCCTTTCCACGGTATTAAAGTAACGACTAGGAACGAGTCTGGTGGTATTATTAAAATCAAATGATCTTTATCGTCTTTTAATATTTATATATTGAAATCGGCTACATTGCTTGCTCGATTTTTTTTCCTTCCTTTATGTGTTGCGCGATTTTTTTTTTCCTTAGGAAAGGCTTGCTCGATATTTATTTTGGGATTCGTGCAACCCCCCATCAGTAGTCTAATGGTCCACCCCTTATGGTTAAAGTGCTACTTAGACGAAAATCGATCGAAATTTAATTTAGCTGAAACTTCACTTGATTAATTCTTCAAGGGTCTAATAATAACTAGTTAAAATCTTTTTTCGATATTCCAGAGGGAAGTACTATATTTTTATGAATCTTTAGAGGTGTCAGTGACGTCATCTACTCAACCCAACATTCAGCTCGAACATTTCTTTGTATTTTGCGGAGTATTTTGTGAGTCAAAATATCTCAATGTTTTGTTCAGATAACACTGAGCTCTGCATTGAAGACAACTGGTCAGACAATCAATCCTAAGCACAAATAATGTAAGAAAACTCCTTCACCCAAACTTTTAGCTTCATAGAAATAAAATAATTCAAGAAACTAAACACAAAGAAATGTATGGAGCGAAGCTGTGTTGATTGACTTGATTGTTAGGGTTGAGTAGATGACCTCACGGACATGCACTTCTAAAGATTCGTAAAAATGTAATACTTCCCATAGGAATTTTGAGAAAACACATTAACAAGTAATTGTATGGCTCTTTGAGATTATTTCAGTGATGTTTCAGCTAAGTTAAATTTCATCCGATGTTCGTCTAAGTAGCACTTTAAGAATTCTAAACATGTTTGGAAGCGTGTCACAAATCTGAAAAGGACCACAAGAGACTAAGCCGGTACCGCCGAGTCTTAGAGTGTTTGTCAGTAAATAAGATACCTGAGATAAGGTAATGACAGCCGGAATGACAGTTGTAGCTTTTGCCACAACAAGTTGGTACCTTTTAGGGCTAAAAATTATTTGTTGCCACGCCCACCTGGGCAAGACTCAGGTACCTTTTAGGGATCATTTTCAAAATTTCCGATGAGCATCCCAACCACTTTATATATGGGAGTCCCCCCTAAAATTTTCAAAGCGCCAGGCTGTAGATGAATTTCGTCTAGTGAATCACCTAATATATATTTTAAAGACTGAAAGTGTTTTGAAATTCAAATGACTTTTACTTTTACAACAGAAATATACAAGTATTTGTACGGTGGCCCATAAGTGCAAAACACAACACACACAGTGAAAACACAACACACACAGTGAAAACACAACACACACAGTGAAAACACAACACACACAGTGAAAACACAACACACACAGTGAAAACACAACACACACAGTGAAAACACAACACACACAGTGAAAACACAACACACACAGTGAAAACACAACACACACAGTGAAAACACAACACACACAGTGAAAACAACACACACAGTGAAAACACAACACACACAGTGAAAACACAACACACACAGTGAAAACACAACACACACAGTGAAAACACAACACACTCTCAGCGAAAACACAACACACACAGTGAAAACACAACACACACAGTGAAAACACAACACACACAGTGAAAACACAACACACACAGTGAAAACACAACACACACAGTGAAAACACAACACACACAGTGAAAACACAACACACACTCAGCGAATAGCCAGCCGATCGAGGACTGGGCACTAATGACATTTCCGCTTACCAGTGCGATACGCAGTCGCATTCCGCCAGAATTTGAAAAATGGCGAATGGTGAAGAAGCTATTCGGCACTACTTCTCCATGAATTATAACTACGCTACCATTTTGAACTTTCTAGCTTGAAAGACATCATGGAATAAGGATTTAGAAAAGAACACTTTTGAACTGTTTAAAAGAGTATGGTCTATGCAGACGAGGTCGGATTATAGATGAACAAATTGTTCGGGAATACATTATAAGATTGCTGGATGGTTCCGGATCGCTTCTCGGGTACAGGTCCATGTGGCGAAGGCTGCACTCAAAATATAGAATCAATGTTCCAAGATCAACTGTCCAGGTTCTGCTGGCCGAACTCGATCCAGAGGGGACACAGCAGAGGAAAGCCCATCGCCTTAAAAGGCGACAATATTCCAACCCTGGGCCGAATTATTGTTGGCATGCCGATGGTTACGATAAACTTAAACCGTATGGGTTCCCAATTCACGGGTGTATCGACGGATTCAGTAGAAGAATAATCTGGCTCAAACTTACCAAAACCAACAATGATCCTAGTATTATTGCCTCGTTTTTTATGGAAAGTATTAAAGAATTACAAAGTTGTCCAGCGGGGAGTTATCATTATAACGAAATTCGTTATTATCTATATATATACAGCGATTTGCAAAAATTATGTAAAAATCAAATAGATCAATATATCAATATATCGGGTGCATTGTGGGTAATATTCATCATAAAATGGCTGAATAAGCCCTCTAATGTTCCATTTTTTCAATTGTTTTTTCACATACACCCTACAAAGGTTAATTGGGTTTAGATTCAGGTTTAATAATAGCTAAAATCAAAGAATTAGGATTATGCAAATTACTATATATCGATATATCAATATATTAGGATTTTACAGAATTTTTGCAAATCGCTGTATATAGTAGAAAGAAAGTGGTTAATACCTAAATAGGAAAGACTAGTCAAATATTATATAAACGTAAATATTATATGAACGTTGATATATACATATATAGCTAATTGCATAATCGTTGTCGGATTGAAAATCATGAAAGCTATGACCAAAAGGAATTCTGGGAAATTAAAACTCGAAAATAATATCGTCAAATGATCGACCTTTTTATCCAGACTTGTAGGATCTTAGTTAAATAGCTCATATACCTTCAAAACTACGAGAACATTGAATATATCTATGTAATGCAGGTCATGAACTGATTTCCCATCCATCCTTGCGGTCTCAGCTTCTATGATTTTCAACCCGACAATGATTATGCAATTAGCTATACACGCACTTGTGGTATAATTGTAATGTTGTGTTCATATATACATAATGACCAAATATTTTGTACGTATGTTAGAAGGGGATTTACTCTGTTGGTAGAGACTTAAGTTTATGCAGACTTGCTGATCTCAATATCAACGGCTTTATTGTCGATCACCCGGCACCTCACTGGTAGAACTTACAGAACCAGTGGAACAAGAATGAGTTTTCCATGAGACAGCACGGCTTTAGAAGGCTTTCCTTACTCGGACCGTTTTCTGTACTCGAGGTCTACCCAAACTAGGGCTCTCTGTGTTGCTGTAGTCCTAAGGTGCTCTCTGTGTCTCCTTCAGGTGTGTCTCTTCTTAGTGTACTAAGGTAGTTGTATTTATACTGAACTAATTAGCATTTCATAGTTGTGACGTAGTTACATCGTCAAGCTGGTTCTAACTAGATGATGTAAGAATTACAATGATTGTTGATCTAAGGAAAAACTGACATTATCTACTTGCAGATGAATATTAATATAATCCATCGACGCATTCCTAATGACAAGATTAGAAGCATTATTTTAACTATAAAATAATAATAAGATAGAATGTTTATAACTGAGATTTAGCTGGTTGAAAGTGCCTAAATTCTGAATGTTTGTTTTGGACAAACATTCATCTATTTATCATATTTAGTAGTGCGCATGTCCGATAAGTAAGATCAGATGAGGAAGTTCTTAACCATTAACGTAAACTAGTGTTTGTCCAAGTTGACACTACGAGCATTGAGATGTCAAACAGTGTACATAAACGTATTGCTAGCATTTAAATATCAGGTTTGTACTAACAGCTGCTTAAGCATCAAAATCTCTAAAACGTCCTTCATAACACGTATGTATAGTCAATTAATGACGAAATTGGTCATAATCAATACACCGAGTTTATCGTAACCATCGGCATGCCAACAATAATTCGGCCCAGGGTTGGAATATTGTCGCCTTGCCGGGGCTTTCCTCTGCTGTGTCCCCTCTGGATCGAGTTCGGCCAGCAGAACCTGGACAGTTGATCTTGGAACATTGATTCTATATTTTGAGTGCAGCCTTAATTCGCCACATGGACCTGTACCCGAGAAAGCGATCCGGAACCATCCAGCTCTCTTATAATGTATTCCCGAACAATTTGTTCATCTATAGTCCGACCTCGTCTGCATAGACCATACTCTTTTAAACAGTTCAAAAGTGTTCTTTTCGAAATCCTTATTCCATGATGTCTTTCAAGAAAGTTCAAAATGGTAGCGTAGTTATAATTCATGGAGAAGTAGTGCCGAATAGCTTCTTCACCATCCGCCATTTTTCAAATTCTGGCGTGATGCGACTGCGTGCCGTACTGGTAAGCGGAAATTTCATTAGTGCCCAGTCCTCGATCGGCTGTTCGCTGAGTGTGTTGTGTTTTTTCACTGTGTGTGTTGTGTTTTCACTGTGTGTGTTGTGTTTTTCACTGTGTGTGTTGTGTTTTCACTGTGTGTGTTGTGTTTTCACTGTGTGTGTTGTGTTTTCACTGTGTGTGTTGTGTTTTCACTGTGTGTGTTGTGTTTTCACTGTGTGTGTTGTGTTTTCACTGTGTGTGTTGTGTTTTCACTGTGTGTGTCACTTATGGGCCACCGTATATTTGGGACTTTAAAATAACCAATGAAATTTAGTTGCGCGATCGCTATAATAAACAATGTATGCATCATCAACATGTTTGTTTATTTGTTTGTTTAATTTTCATTGACTCAATGGTTCGGAGCTAAAGTCTGTGAGAATTTGTAATGGTTTATTCAAATGTTTTGGGATTTTTTTCCCTCCGAACTGATCATAATATGACGTCGATTGTGGTGATCGAAGGCTCACCTTAATCCAGCGGTTGTCATAACACACCAAAATGGCGGATGGTAAAGATCCTTCCAATGTGATTAAAAAAGCAAGGTATTAACACATAGTCACTGCGTTAAGAACCTCACAAGCATGGTTAACTTGTAATTCTTTATTACGTTGTTTATTTTACTGGTTTAGATTGATAGAAGATGGTGAATTCCAGCAGTTTTGTAACAAATTGCTTGGCGTACTGCAAGGTAACGACAGAGGAACAGAATGTATCAGTCAACTGAGGAAATTCTTTTTACTTATAGCAGCGACAAGGAGAAAGAAACGGTACGATAAAGCCCTAAGGTCTAAGCAATTGTTTTTAATGTCGATTGACGTGATAATGTGGGCATGTGGACATGTTTAAATAATATAAAGGGACGACTCTCGCTTACATCAATGTACAATGTAATAATATATAAGCTTACAGTACATGTATGTAAAACGGAAGTCCTTCTGTTCTATGTAATAATCTAACCTCTAATCATGTGCAAGCCCTTCCTTGACCCTCCTTTTGATCTACTGCTCCTCACCTTCTTGCTTAGTACTTCCACCCGTTCTCCACCAATTCCTGTGTAAATTGTTCACACTCTTGTCCTTGCACATTTAGTCTCCCTTCTTGTCCTTGCCAGTAATCCCAGTATCTCTTCACACACAACAGTATTGCCACCAATGTGATTGAAGGCCTTCAAATAGTGGTTTCAGAGCCACAACAAGGTTCCAAAAAGCTCAAGCTGCTGTGTTCTGCAATTTTACGAGAAATGGCTCCAACAGTTCAGCTTGTAATCAGTAGTGTTGATCCACCAGTTGACCAGCAGAGTATACCTATACTATTACCTTTAGCTTTGACTCAGGTATGTGCTATTAATATCAGCAGAGTATACCTATACTATTACCTTTAGCTTTGACTCAGGTATGTGCTATTAATATCAACAGAGTATACCTACATGTATGTGTATATAAATGGCAAAAGGCTGAAGTTGTCAGTTGTCTATCTTGTACATGTACAATGTAGTTGCAAGAGCCTGCCATTAACATTATAGCCTGTATGCATACCATACCACAACACAATAATTAGTGGCAAGTTACAGACTAAAACCTCTTTTGTGATATTTACACTCTTTGCATTACTACATAACTGTATACATGTACGTGACCATACAAAATCAAAGTTGCATCATTCAAAAACATCAAACATGCTAAATGCAGCTTCTACATACACCTATTCCAAATATCGTTGTCCGGGCCGAAAGCAACAAGCAAGAAGCTGACGACCGCAAAGGACTTTGGGAATCTCCTAATTAATTAATTTATCTGTGGTACCTGAGCAGTTATCCCTACGAGCATTGAATAACAATCATTTGGAACTATTCGGCCATTTGAACATGCATGTTGTCAAAATCTCTACGGATGAATAAACGAATAAGGAGAAAGTCCCAAAGTCCTTTGCAGCCATCAGCTTCTTGCTTGTTGCTTTCGGCGGGGACAACGATTTTTGGAATAGGTGTATATGAAAACTTTTGTCTCAGGTGACAACATATACATTGATGCCAATGGTCTTCTAGAATTAGTTGAATCTTTATTGCTGCATGCGAAGCGAGCAGTGAAACTATATAATCTTGACATGGGCTGCCTGTGTTGTATGTGGACGCGTTTGCACTGGGCCCTTATTATATATCCAGCTTGATTCTTGATTTTGGAAATTTTGCGGAAACAATCAAGATGATTTCTGAGTCCTTGGTACTTCAGACCAGTGGTCAACATGACCAGTGGTGGTAAATAAGACAGTCTGACATGATGACATGATGCTCGAACTATAACACATTCTCTTTGGTCTTTGTCTTTGGCGGGTATACAATATTGCTTATGAAGGCTCAACTGTCAGTGAATATTTGGTGAGATTGCCGATCTACTAGCCGTGTACCAGAACGGGATGAAGAAATTTCGGTGGAAATTGTGTTATAAAATAAACAAACTAATAGCTGGTCGTCCACACATCTAAATGTATATATATGTTCTATTAGAAAGAAAACCACAATTTATTTATTGGAGGTCATCATAGGCAAAACCATAAAAGTTACTGATGTATGATATGATCGGCGGCAAATACTTATAACCTCACATCGACTTATTCAAGCTGTACTAAAATCATTTACTATGAGTGAATCTTCTCCATTATATACTAGAGTACAGTACTAATATTAAAGATTGGCTTTTGACGAAACGAGATGAAAAAGAAGATCAAGCAAAATCAACTCGAATTTTATCACTCGTCAGAAGGCCATTTTGGAACACAGGAAGCCCAAACACATTTTACTCGTCGGGTTGCTGGCCATACTACCAGTTCTTATTTGATCTTCTAAATTTTGTTGTTGCCGTATGGTGTATAACAAATATACTTTGAATGCCTTTTGCTTAGCGACATTGCAGCATTTCACTTGCAATATGTAACCGCTAGTTTATGTACATTTATTCTGTAGGGTAAGGAATTAGGATACTGGTCTAATCATGTACCAGTGATGATCAAGTAAGTATGATGTCAGATTGTTCTGTGCTTCACAACCACCAAAAATTAAATAGAAGAACTCTTCCATCCATCCATCCATCCATCCATCCATCCATCCATCCATCCATCCATCCATCCATCCATCCATCCATCCATCCATCCATCCATCCATCCATCCATCCATCCATCCATCCATCCATCCATCCATCCATCCATCCATCCATCCCTTCCATCCATCCATCCATCCATCCATCCATCCATCCATCCATCCATCCATCCATCCTCCTCCCTCCCTCCCTCCCTCCCTCCCTCCCTCCCTCCCTCCCTCCCCTCCCTCCCCTCCCTCCCTCCCTCCCTCCCTCCCTCCCTCCCTCCCTCCCTCCCTCCCTCCCTCCCTCCCTCCTCCCTCCCTCCCCATCCCTCCCTTTCTTTTTTATTTGATTTGTTTTATTTTTGCCAGGTGGATCACAAGTGGTGGAATTCCAGTTCAACTTCAAACCACAGCACTAGGATGCCTCAACAACTGCTTTTTCTCATACCCTGAAATCGTTTCTCCTGGTACTAAATATAAATTAATTTATTTGAAAATTAGACCCTGTGTCCAATCCCATGATGCCTTGCACCAATATATTGATTTTGTGTTAACATGCACTTGCTACTTACATGTAATATAGACTTTAAATAGAACACATTGTTATGTTTTCAAACTGATGACAAATTGTTCAGATTTTCTGTTGATCTGAAACTTTATTAATAATAATGTCTATTTTAGCCTACAAAAATACTTTGTGCACGCAAGGTCTCATGGACCCGGATACAGGGTCTCTAACAACATACATGGGAATACTTGTACATGTTTAAGTGTCCCCAATTAGTGTACCACTTGTGGTATGCTAGAAGTTTGACACATTAATAAAGTTTATGTACATGTATGTATGTACATGTATGGTTTACACACACCGTATATACTATGTGGAAAGGCTAATTTCATTTATTTTTCAGATGATGTGGGTTTGATTTGCCATCAGATGTCTCATTGGCTCAGACATGCAAGAACTGTTTCAGCACCAAACCCTTATCAAAGACAGATGTTTAGTGGGAGGAAGAAAGGGGTAAAATACATTCACTTGTTTTGCAATCTACAGTCAAACTTCTATTAATTATAAGTGGCCAACCCCAGGAATTGGCAAGTGGCCGCTTAATAAATAAATAAATAAATAATAAATAAATAATAAATAAATGACTTTATTTAAGAGGGTGACACGTGACAGCTTACGCCGATAATCACTCCTGTGGCCCTCTATCTAAATTGACATATAACTATATAAAATATATGCATAAAACATATAACTATATATAAACAATTCTAACTAATACTATACACTATATTCTATATACTATATTCTATTCTATTCTAATAAAGAGTTGTTGTTGTTATTGTTCTTATTATTTTTTGTATGAAAATTGTAATATTATTTTGTGATGATGGTGCCATATTGATATAATGACAGGGACTGATCGATGGTAATGATTGTAGAATTGTAGCAGATTATTATTATTATTAATTATAGCAATGATGATGTCATGATTAATTTGATGAATGATGATGATGATGTCATGATTAATTTGATGAATGATGATGATGATGTTATGATTAATTTGATGAATGATGATGATGATGTCATGATTAATTTGATGAATGATGATGTCATGATTAATTTGATGAATGATGATGTCATGATTAATTTGATGAATGATGATGATGATGTCATGATTAATTTGATGAATGATGATGATGATGTCATGATTAATTTTGAATGATGATGATGTTTTGATTAAGAAGATGAATGATGATGTCATGATTAATTTGATGAATGATGATGATGGGTCATGATTAATTTGATGAATGATGATGATGTGTCATGATTAATTTGATGAATGATGATGATGATGTCATGATTAATTTGATGAATGATGATGATGTGATGTCATGATTCTGTGGTTTGATGAATGATGATGATGATGTCATGATTAATTTGATGAATGATGATGATGATGTCATGATTAATTTGATGAATGATCATGATCATGATTATTAATTGATGAATGTGATGATGATGATGTCATGATTAATTTGATGATGATGATGATGATGTGTCATGATTAATTTGATGAATGATGATGATGATGTCATGATTAATTTGATGAATGATGATGATGTCATGATTAATTTGATGAATGATGATGTCATGATTATATCAAGAAGATGATGATTAATTTTCTGATGATGTGATGATGTCATGATTAATTTGATGAATGATGATGATGATGTCATGATTAATTTGATGAATGATGATGATGATGTCATGATTAATTTGATGAATGATGATGATGATGTCATGATTAATTTGATGAATGATGATGATGATGTCATGATTAATTTGATGAATGATGATGATGATGTCATGATTAATTTGATGAATGATGATGATGATGTCATGATTAATTTGATGAATGATGATGATGGTGTCATGATTAATTTGATGAATGATGATGATGATGTCATGATTAATTTGATGAATGATGATGATGGTGGTGCTAATCGTTTTATACATACATTGTACATGCGCATGCATTTACTACATTACATTATTGGTTGTCTTTCTAGTATCAGGCAGTCACAGAAATCGATGGTTCAATGTCAAGATTTTTCTTTACCATTTTAAGTATTGGTGAGCATTATTACATTGCATATGGTGGAGCCCGTCCACACAGATGGAGCCCACGTGCGACATACACATTTTATGTTAACATCAATCAATCAATCAATCGTTTATTTACCCACGTTAACGTCTAGGAGCAAAAGCTCGTTCAAAATACGAACATACTTCTAGGTTGTACTGTATACATGTCATGATCTACATTAAGCTGCAGATCAACCAATCAAATCCTAGAAAAGAGCATGGCACATCTGTTTCATACCTTAAATACAGTAATATGAAATCTGCTGTAAATAACATTATTTTGTTTCATTTTATTGTAGCCTACTATTGCTTCCCAGACCAAGTCCTCAATGTCCATACTTTTTCAATGTTAAGATCGTGGCTCCTGAATACTGGCGCTGTCCAAGCCCACAGTGACGAGGGTCCTGTCTATAACCCTCAAGACGAACATTCACCCAGCAATATATCCATGACAGTCGGCTCCCATCATAGTTCTCCAGAGATAACAAACCAGTCACCTGCCAAGAATGAATTAACACTCTCTGACAACAAAAAAAGCATTCAAGATAATTTAGATAATATCTCCATTGGATCCCAATATTCTCAAGGAATCAGCATTCCTAGATCTATATCTCCTAGCAACCAATTTACATCACCATCCCCAGTGTTTGGTCATTCACCTGGTACACCACTTCCTGGCAGTCTTGGGTCCAGGCCACAGACTCCTTTAAATTTCCCACTGACAGCAGAAGATCCTGAGGAGAGGCCTCAGAGTAGGGGAAGAGAGCGTAAAGTATCCAGGAAAATCAGCTTTACAAAACTGTTTATACAACAGGGACCCAGAACAGGACAACAAGAACTGAGAGAGAAAGCATGTGAATATTGCTTACGGGTGCTGGAGCAGAGTGAAAGAAGTAAGAAGCTGCATGTATGTTAATGGTAGCTAATGCTGCATCAGCCTCAAAGCAGAGGTTTTATAATAATAATTATTATAATAGTTTATGCACTGAATATCACATCCTCTTCACAAAATTGTTAATGTATTGCTAATGTACCAAGACTCAGTATTTGAATTTGACAGTAATGTACATGTAGTTTATTGTGCCACGTCAGTTTGTACATGCATACAGTATTAATATATGTATGTAGTAATTTAAATATGATGAATATGAATGCATGGGAATATTATATTGCAATATCTACTCATTTTTATTACAGGACCAGCTAAAGTACAGGACAGTATTCTTGTTGAAGCAGTAAGTAGACTGGCCTTATCTCTGACATGCAGATTATCCACTCCCATTTTCCCCTCCTCCTTGAACATCCTACTTACTCACCCACTAGAATAATAATAATAATAATAATAATAATAATAATAATAATAATGAATAATGTACGTAACCCTTGGCTTAGTGCATGTCGAAACAAGAGTTAATCAAGACATAAAGCTAGGGGCCGACCCACCCAAAGTGCTTTGCACGCTTCTATTATTGTTTATAAATTAACTATGATATAATGCGTGCTCTGATTGGCCAAAGGATGCATATTCCGCGTGCTCTATGAGAGCACAGTGCACATGCACGCAGATATTCAAACATTTTTGCAATGAACAAAATTGAAAACTTGCTTTAGAATCATACTTGTATTTTATAAAGGAAATCGAAAACTTGGCAGCTGTGCTCTATCGAGTTATAGAAGCACTTGGGAATTGAAAGAAGACTCGAGAAGTGTGAGAAGCACTCAGCTATGCCTCTTGCTTCTCCTAGCACTTCTCTCATCTTCTTCCAATTCCCACGTGCTTCTATAACTCGATAGAGCATGCTGCCTCGTTTTCTACATTTTGTATTTCTTCATTACATTGAATGACTTTTTTTTTATAAACATATTATTATTTTGTGACCGCGATATCTCGGAATGTGTTGTAGTCTTAGTAGTGACTTGAATGTCTTACTATTTCGAACAGAAATGTGGAAATTATGAGTACATTTTTGATAATTTGTGATAATTCCTTCCAAAATCACTCTTGACGAAAATAACTGCTTGATACAGAGATTAAAGATAAAGAAACAAGAAGTAATGCTCTTCGGCACTATAAAACCAACAATGTTGAATCAGATTTACACGGATTGAATATAACTGTCATAAAACTCTAGAATTTCGATGGCATAGAAAATGGCGGACACGCGCGCAAAGCAGTTTGGGTGGGTTGATCCTTAACGCCACGCGATTACATGTGATTCCGCTTGCTCAGTTTACACTTTCTGTGCAGAAGACAATGAGTGTATGAAAAAAAAACAATGTGTGTCAGTACATGTAGTTGTTACTTCAGAGTACTTAATTGTGAACTGTGTCTGTACTGCTGTATATTGTTTCTCTATTAGAGTTTGGTTGAAGCTGTTTTAATATTGGATGTCCTATGTAAATGTGACAAGTCGCTGGTCCCTAAATTAATAGAAATTGTCAGAAGGGTTTATGGTCAAGTAACAAGTGATATGAGTAAATGGAAAAGAGCAGTTCTTCCAGTAGTACAGTTTCTTCTTAATCATGGTAAGTTTTACAGCCTGGGGCTAAATTAACTAGGACCCTATATGCTCTGGGTTCCAAGGAGACTATTAGATAATGGACATTACAGGGACTAAATTAGCTAGGAGTAAGGACCCTATATGCTCTGGGTTCCAAGGAGACTATTAGATAATGGACATTACAGGGAATGGATTAACTTGGGGCACATACATATGTTCTGGTCTGCCTTATATGAAGTTGCGCAGTGAGAAATGATGATGGTGATATATGCTCTGGGTTGCGAGGAGACTGTTAGACATTACAGGGACTGGATTATCTAGGAGCATAAATGCTTTGGGTTCCCAAGGGACTGTTAGATAATGAACATTACAGGGACTGAATTATCTAGTGGTCCAATGTATTTGCAGTAAGTTCTCATGTGGGAGGTACAAATATAGATTAAGATACTTGTACAGCCGATTGCAAATATTCTGTAAATCAAGTATATCAGTATATTCATATATCGGGTGCATTATGGGTAATACTATTTTAAGAGTTTTTCCACAAAATATGCAGCAGAGACTTACAAACAACAAACTAGAGACTAAATTACATAACATTCTAGAGTTTCACCAATGTTGCTGACGTGAAACATCATTTAGGGGACTTTTTCAATGGGCTTGTACCACCTGTCACGTGACTTTTTAAATTTTCATCGCAGACAAACTAAAATATCATAACTGGAAAGAGCATACTAAAGTTAGTAAAAGTGGAAAGTTTGAAGGGAAATACGTATATAGGGCAATAGTTACAGGCATTCAAACTTTGCCTTTTTTGTATGGAAATGTATGTTGGAAGGCAACAGCTTGCCTTCCAAGTGAAAACCCATACAAATCCTTGTCAATGCTGGAAACTTTGAAAGCCATTAACTTTTTTCTTATTTGCTTGATTCTTTTCAAATTTTCAACTTTTACTAATTTTAGTATGCTCTTTCAAGTTATGGTATTTTCGTTTGTCTTCGGTGAAAATTTAAAAAGTCACGTGGAAGGTGTTACAAGCCCATTACCCATAATGCACACGATATATGGAGATACTGATATACTTGATTTACAGAATTTTTAAAATCATTATCAATATTATCAACCTTTACTACTACATGTAGTTTGTTTTGTGTGTTTGTTGTTTAGGTGAGTCTGTTGTATTTGATCCTGAACCAGCATGTAAAGTACTGTTTGGTACAATGGTCAATGCATTTTATTTAAGGTACGTCGTTTCATCCAAGTTTTCCTTTTCTGTTTCTTTCCCATTCTCCCATCTTGAAGGATATAAGGTCAATACATCGGAACCAAAACTGTTCCTTAAGCATGTTGTTTGCATGTCTGTAGGTCTGTCATTGTGACATGTTGTCATGCAACAACACAGTCAATGTTTCCTTGTTGATAGAGTCTCTTTTTCTGTTGTTTCTTTGTTTGTTTTGTGTGTTCATTCATCTGTTGGTTTGTTTGTTTGTGTTTATTTTTCCTGGGCTGTTTTTGAACAGTGCATAACCTTTCCTCAAGTGTTCCAACCAAATACAAAGCCAGTACATACATTTTCTTGTTTATAAATGGCTTATTTCATTGTTTCACAATTTATTATTATACCAACAGTATTGATTATTAATTTCCAAGCTGATCAATAGAGCAATCCCATTGCAAGACCAGTTTTTATGTTTGCTTTTTAATCAAATTTACGTTTTTCAGCTCGTCATTTTCCTTTGAGGTTGTCATGTTTTGTCTTGATAACATGGAGAAGCTTTGCACATCCACAAGTGTCTTCACAAAGTTCTTTCCCAATCTATTCAAGGTAAAACAACATGAACAACAACAAGTTGATTGTTTACCATTCACTTTAAGTTGAATCAAGGAAGACTTATAGGGGGTGGAGAAAGGGTTGGAAGTTGGGGTGTGGTACCAATTTTGAACACTTCTGTGACTCAGATACTAACCCTTGTGAGCTACCACTGAACACTCCCACCCCTGAGAGAATATAGGGTCCATCATTCATCAAGACAAGTTGTTCCAAACTCTCGCTATTGACTCTCATTTGTAGGTCCTTGCTTGGTCACCAAGAACGTTTTTAAGAGAGTTTCTGGAACTGCTTCCTGTAATGATGTCTGAAGACTCAGTCGTCGAGGTACGTGAACTCTCGTTCAGCTTACATCAACAGTAAAATCATGTAAAGATTAAGTCAGTACTTTTGACTTCCAAAAAGTAGTGACCTCTGAAAGATGATTCTTTACATAGCCAGATGTCTCTGTGAAAAACTCTGTTTAAATAAATGCACTCCTCCCTTTTCTGTAGGTGTTCCACAGCATTCTTGACCTGCCATGTTTGTCAGCGGCTCTTTGCGCTGCTTGGGCATCGAGAGGTAATGCTTCGGCTGAGTATTGGAATTCCAGTCGCATTTGTGCAGGGAAAACCTTTTCAACTACCGTACATTACCTTTTTATCGTTTATTTGTCAGGCAAGATGGGAAGTAATGATGTATCTAGCTCGCTGCCGCCATCTATCACTGCGTACCTGGACCCAAAGCACAGGCCATTATTTAGCTTTATACTTCGACCAGAGGCAGGTCATGGGGACACTATTAGCAGGTGAGAAGATTGTCAAAAAGCAATGGTTAAAGTAGTATAGTATAGCCTTGAGTTTGTTTACTAATCGAGTTTTTTTCTTGTTCATTCACTACTGACATAACCACAGGCTTAAAGCATTACACTCTATACTTGAAGACATGGCTGACCATCCTCGCGTCATCGTCTCATCTCAGATCACACCTGCTTTAGTGAAGTAAGTAGAAGAAGAAGAAGCATGTCGTCGTGATCGATGCTGCTGCTTGTATTACTGTTGCTGTTGCTGTTGTTGCTACTGCTGTTGTTGTTGCTGCTGCTGTTACTGTTGTTGCTGCTGCTGCTGCTGTTGTTGCTGCTGCTGTTGTTGCTACTGCTGTTGTTGCTGCTGTTGCTCTGCTGCTGTTACTGCAGTTGTTGCTGCTGCTGCTGCTGCTGCTGCTGCTGCTGCTGCTGCTGCTGCTGCTGCTGTTGTTGCTGCTGCTACCACCACTGATACATGCATGTAGCTGATGATGATGATGTGTGACTATGATGATAATGATGTTGTGGCTGCTGTTGTTGTTGCTGCTGTTACTGTTGTTGTTGCTGCTGTTGTTGTTGTTGCTGTTGCTGCTGCTGTTGCTGCCACCACTGATACATGCATGTAGCTGATGATGATGATGTGTGATTATGATGATAATGATGGTCGTATGACGATGATTATCATTATGGAAGTGACGGTGGTGATAGAGTCGTTTTCGTATGAGTGGGAAACCTACAGTACGGAGGTACGGTCACGGTACGGAATCGAAGACATCCATTCAACCAATCACAGTACGCAAAATCATTGCTCAACCAATCAGAATTTTTGGACACAGCACGGTTACCACACGGCACGAACCGTACCATAACTACTTCTCACTCGTACGAAAACGACTGTAATGATGTTGTTGATGATGGCAGTATAGTGACCCCCATTGCTGTAACTCAATACTCATAACTTCGACCTTTCAGTTTATATTTTACCACCCTACTGGAAGAAGCAGAGATTGACACCGTCAGTAAGTTGATTCCAGTTATCTTGGAGAGATCTGTGTTACTGTTTGCTTCACAGACCTACAAGCTTGACATCAGAAGGTAATCATTATGTACACATACGCGAGTTAGCAGATCTTTGTTACATGTGAGATTGCCTAGAAAGATATAAATTGCGTCGGTGTATTTTGTTGCATCTTGCATGTTACATATTGCATACCAAGCCCGAAATGCACTATGGGCGATGTGAATGGAGTCAGCGAAAGGTCACAACAATATGGACTCTGGGGATTTTCCCAAACTTTGTCTTCGCAATATGGAGCCAGCATATTTTCTTCTGTATGTGCATGCTGACATTATCTATACATGGTCCACAATACATTTCGGGCTTGGTATGCAAGATACTCTAAACCTTCACCAACCTTGTTTGAAATAGCTGTAGATAAATAATGCAAGAATTTGCAAGAGACAATCTGTCTGTTCGGGACTCAAAAAAACCAAAAAGTAACGAGTCTTCGTTTAAGTCCATCCATGAATTAGCCCCACAATACTCAAGAAGACCTCTTTACTCTCTCTCAGATAGGAACTGCTAAATTTACGAAATTGACCGCTAGCCCAAGAAACTGTAAGCTCAATTTCACTAACTCTCCTCCCAAAGGACAAATCTTCTTAAAGGATGCTTTTAAAATGGATGACTTACAGAGAAAACATCAGATCAATCATATATAATGTCGCTTGGTCAATTCAATGAGAGAAATTTGGCGGATAAACTAGTGATCATTTTTCATAAATACCCAAGCAATCATGTCAAACAGTAAAGATATGATGTAGCTTATTTTTCAAACCTAGGTTTAGATAACCATTGTTTTGTATTTCTATCTGATGATTTTAAATCGTATTCTGAAATAAACTTTATGTATGTATGTATCAAGGCAACAAAGCGCGTCTAACCAACCTTGTTTGTGATAGGCTGCAGATAAATAACTAAAGAATTTGCAAGCCACAATTTGACGCGTTGGTCTAACTCAAACCCACGTGTCACAGTCTTCATTTAACCGGCCTTGAGGGGCCTCGACTCCGTGTAGGAAGGAGGCTGCAATGTGTCCCTACGATATAGAGTAAATAGTAACTTTACGAGACAGAATGATAAAATATCGAGATGAATGGATAAAAGACAGCAAAAAAAAGGTAAAGTTATCTAAGTTTGTACTTTCAGATCTTCAGCAAACTGCTTCGTTTGCAAACAGCGAAAAGGTGAGTGACGTACTACATGAAGTGGTTGTGTGCCTTTATGGAGAATGTAGAGAGAGAGAGAGAAGTCAAGAAGACTCGTATCTCTCGTCAGAAAGGAGATTGCTAAGCTTACCAGTGTGACCGCTATCCCACGTAAACGGACA
The DNA here is from genome assembly GCA_033675265.1 of Actinostola sp. cb2023. Classification (NCBI taxonomy): domain Eukaryota; kingdom Metazoa; phylum Cnidaria; class Anthozoa; order Actiniaria; family Actinostolidae; genus Actinostola; species Actinostola sp. cb2023. Next base: position 90,039 of record JAUJYZ010000663.1, on the reverse strand, counting down.
GGCTCAATTAGTCCCCCAGCTCTACACATCCCAATGGACAAATCTTTATGAAAGGACACCCATCGTCTTTTAAAATACACATCCCGTGTAGACATATCCACGTATGGACGGACACCCATCGCTACCCACAGCATATATAATGTATATCTTTTTGTATTGCTATCGTTTTCAGAGGCATAAACTAGTGTATAGACATATTTCATAATGGACCCAAGCCTCGTGTCCCCACAGCAACACATCCCGTATAGAATTCCCATTACGGGTTTCAACACCTAGGCTCCCCATAAATACACATGTTTTTATTATTAACTGGTAAGTAAACACCCATCGCTCTGATTACAGCATACACACCCGTATAGACATATCCAACGTATGGACGAGATTTCCTCGTTTGTGATTGGCTAGCAAAGAATAGACTAAAGTGTTTCGCGCGACACCCATCGCTCGTACGTCTAATATCTTGATCACGTGTCACAGGTTTGGTCTATCGGAGAGTTCGCCTCGATGGCGTACGAAGGAGGCTGCACTGTGCAGACGATAGTTCAATATTTCGAGGTACGTACGAGACAGTTTTGCACTAAGAAATACGTAACGTTTATTTAAATCGATGCATTATTGATTATGTACTTTCAGACTCTTGAGGCTCGAAATAAACCTACGAAATCGTTATGCGCAGACAGCTCCAGGAAAGGTGACGTTGTACTCCTTGACTTTTCATTGTGTGATTTTATGGTTGAATGTACGGTGCACTAGACCGATAAAAATCTTAGAAAAGTCTCCTGTCGTATTTTTGTCATTCCTCCTATATAGACATTATGCGCTAGAAACTTGGGCCCTTTTACTAATTTCGAGTTGCTCTTTTCATTTCTGGAGTTCATTTTGGACACCCTGTTCGATTTAAGGGTGTTGGGTCACGTGACCTCTTAGTGCAAGTCGCCTATTAACTTCACTAGAAGACGCCCTGTCTTATTTTTCAGGTTGTCTTTTCAGGCAAGTTAGTCTCCGTGTTCATGACCGCTTTAGCCAAGGTACGTCCTGAGCACCTCGTGTCCTCTCTATTTGCTGCTGTAAAGTCTGTGTTATTCTCCATTGTATTATAGCTCGCTTCACGATGTCAAGACCTTATACAAAGAGCAATAATGTGCTGTAGCAAAGTCGTCAGACAAAAACCTGTGAGTTACTAACAGTATATCAGTAGTAAAGTATTCCTCTGTACGACTCTAATTGATGTATTTTCTCTCGTAGGAAATGCTGTCTGATACTGACTGCTACAATAACTTAGTAACACGAGCCCAGGAATTGATTCAGCTGCTTAAACTACCCAAGTGAGTAAAATTATGTGTAAATTTATGTGTGTTATGGCACAGGTAGCCCAACCATTGCTTCTGAGGCTAATTAAATAAATAAATAAATATATATTTGTATGCGCGCGTCTTTTTTGATGGGTTTCCTGTGATAGAGCGTGCACGCATTATGTTGGGCTGCCTTATAATTAGCCTGAGAAGCAATGGTTGGGCTGCCTGTGTTTATGGTTCAAAACATATGTTTGATCGCACAGTGATGATATTTTATTTAATCCAATTTGTTTGACATTAGGGACTGTAATGTTATGATTGTTATTGAAATACCTTGTACCTTTCAGTGTCGCCCCTGTTATTCTATGTCCTGATGTAGAATGGATAACAGGAAGGTATGTATGATCACCACCACCATTACCATCATCATCATCATCACCACTATCATCATTCAGTGTCATCATCATCATCATTGTCATTATCATCATCACCACACTATCATCACCACACTATCGTCATACACCATCGTCACCATTATTGTCATTATCATTATTGTATCATCATCATGATCTGCACCATCGTCATCACTATCATCATTCAGTGTCATCATTCAGTGTCATCATCATCATCATTGTCATTATCATCATCATCACCATACTGTCGTCATCACCGTCGTCATTACTATCATGTTAATTCAAGTCGTTTTTATTTTAATATTTATTTTATTTTATCTTATTCAGATGGCATAGGGATCAAATCATCGTTACCCCTTCTACTTCAATCGACTAAAATGGTGTTATCATGAAGAAAGGTGAATTATCCATTACCAGTTAGTGCTCGTCTGTCTTCTTCACCTGTTATCATGTGTGTGCTTAGTTTCCACCACTCGACTGTCTTGTCTTATCTGTCTGTCTGTCTTATCTGTCTGTCTGTCTTATCTGTCTGTCTGTCTTATCTGTCTGTCTGTCTTATCTGTCTCATCTGTCTGTCACCACTGTCTGTCTGTCATCATCTGTCTGTCATGTCCATCTGTCTGTCTGTCCTTCTGTCATTGTCTGTCCATCTGTCTGTCTGTCCTTCTTTTATTTGTCCATCTGTCTGTCTGTCCTTCTGTCTGTCTAAAAATACTGTCTGTCTGTCCCCTTCTGTCTTCTTATCTGTCTGTCTGTCTTATCTGTCTGTCTGTCCATCTGTCTGTCTGTCCTTCTGTCTGTCTGTCCTTCTGTCTGTCTGTCTTATCTGTCTGTCTGTCCATCTGTCTGTCTGTCCTTCTGTCTGTCTGTCCTTCTGTCTGTCTGTCCATCTGTCTGTCTGTCCATATGTCTGTCTGTCCTTCTGTCTGTCTGTCCATCTGTCTGTCTGTCCATCTGTCTGTCTGTCCTTCTGTCTGTCTGTCTGTCTGTCTGTCCTTCTGTCTGTCTGTCCATCTGTCTGTCTGTCCTTCTGTCTGTCTGTCTGTCTGTCCATATGTCTGTCATTCTTACTAATAGATATACGGTATATGATAAATCTTTATTCGATTATTCTTTATTCATAAGACAATAGAATTACAGTAAATTGCTAGTATATCAGTGTTTTATACTTACAAATAATATACATAAAATATTTCCAAAAGAGAATGATAATCATTCATAAACTGCAACTATCTGAAGACAAATATATGTACATAAAAAATTATATACATCAAGAAATTACACCCAAGTATTTGAATAAAACCAATAAAAGCTATTGTTGTCATTAACCCGATTTCCCCTGTAATACTCCAGTTTCGAGTTGTTTACGCACCGCTGTACTCCTTGACAAAATTTGCTCAGGCTTAGCCTGAATCCAGAGAATAACACGTGGGATTAAAAATGGTTTCTATTGTTGAATGTCAACACTTTTTCGCGTTCTCGTCGGTATTTGTGCATAATTTACACTGAATTGAGGCTAAGCCTGAACAAATGCGTCTTTTGTCAAGGAGTACAGCGGTGTCTAAACAACTCGAAACTGGAGTATTAATGAAATCTATGTAGCATTTCAAAATTTTAAAATATGCTTCGCTTATATATAGATCTCGTTGTCTCTGTTCTATTATCTTGACACAACATTACTGGTATTGCCGCTTGGGCTAGTACTTCATGTAAGCCCACTTGAAATGGACTCTATTCTTTATAGCCGTTCTTTTTGAAGTTTTTATATTATTAGTCACTATTTGTTCATCTTTTCAATGTGGTATAAGTACGCACATTGCCAATTGTGACAGATAATACAAAAACTTCAAATAGAACGGCTATAAAGAATAGAGTCTATTTCAAGTGTGCTTACATGAAGTACTTACCGCCGCTTGTTTAATTCCCAGTTAGTCTAATAACGCATGCGCAAATGCTTCTTGTATTGCTGGTGGACTGGTGCCTACTATGACCCAGTCCTTTTCGTGGTCTTATGGGGAAGAGCCTCGTACCACACACCCTCCCGGTAATGCTTCCAATAGTACAGCTACAGATAGAAACACGAAGTATACAACGACAAGAACGCAACCCATTCGCTTGTCTAGTTGCCATTTGTTCAGATGTACAACAGTCAAAAGAACAAATACTGTACCAAACAGACACAATGCAGTGTAGAAAATATGGCCGCTTTGAATTAAGACGACGCTGTGTGGATGTACAACGGTCGTCGCTAAAAACCAAGGAATCCCAAGACACAAAATATCAAATATATTACTCCCAACACAGTTGGCTAGTGCCATGTCTCCCATGCCGTGTTTGGCGACAACGAGACTGGAGATCACATCCGGGACACTAGAGCCAGCAGCTAGCAGGGTTAGTCCCATAATGCACTCTGGGATGCTTAAGGTTTCGCCGACTATAGATACTGTCCATACAAGGATATATGAGATCGCTGCCATCCAGACTATTGATAAGAAGAATGTCACTGGGTACCAGGCCTCCCATTCCTTTTTACGGCAATCAGGCATTGTGACGTAAAACATTAGATGGAGAGGCACCAAAATGACCCAAAGGACAATTTTAGTGGGGTGCTCAGGGACGTGGAATGGAGAGGTGGGCTCAAATCCGTGGACATGGGAGACCTCATCTGTAGACGTCTCGTCATTCGTGTTTTCACTTTCCTTGGAATATTTATTTTCGACGTTTTTATTGTTACTGTTTTCTTGCTCTTCCAGGGGATCTTCCATCTCGATCATTTCTATTCCTTTATGGACAGCAAAATACTTGCCACACACGCTCTCAAACATCTCCTCTAGTCTTCGATTAAACACCATCATAACTATATAAAAGCCGTACATGATAGGGAACAATAACGCCTCGTAGAAGTGAATGATATTGTCTTGTATAACGATTAAAAGTCCCGTTAAATGTATGACGTAGACTAACGAATCGCGTATTAATGGCCAGGTACGTAACGTAATCACCATCCCTGCACACAGCCCACACACTGCTGTTATAAATAGAATATTGAACATGGTGGAACCTATGATAGTTCCCAGGCCTATGTCTCCCTCGTCCATGAATACTGATGCTATGGCAATGAAGAGTGTTGGCATAGAACTCCCTGCAGCCATGAATGTAGCGCCTGCAACGTCTGTTGGGATACGTAATCTGAATAAAACAAGAGATACGATACAATAGCATTTACAATGGGTGCAAATTTGGTGACCATTCAGCTATGTTTTATAATAATAATAATAATAATAATAATAATAATAATAATACATTTATTTCTTAAAACGCATAATACATAAGTCTCTACAATAATTATAACTTTATGGATAACTTTATAGACTTTATGACGTACACACAGCGTCCAATCATATCGACTATTTTTCTAACCTCGTTCTCAAGATACCTCTCAGTCTCGCCTCCCATAATGCATCGCTTCGTTTTAAAATGGTGGACGCAGTGACGTCATAATATAATGTGCTTGGGTCGAGGCTAGTATCTTTTCCTTATGGTTTTTGCGAACCAAGACAAAGCGTTCTTACCTTTTACAAAGTTTCTCCAGAGAAGCGCAGAAGTAGTGGTCACACAACACGGCAAGGGCGGCAAAGCAGTAGAGACTGATCAACAAATGGACAATAACTGCACCGTTTCTACGTTCTTCTAGAGTGAATAGAGTGTTGTAGTGTAACACGCTGATGACTGAACGTTTGGTAAATGAACAATTGTAGAAATGTGGTTTGTGGTGGATGATGCCAAGTTTACGCGCGCTTCTCTCTAATGTTGCCATGGTAACTAGGAAGGATACAAATGTATTGTTAATGGGTGAGACTGACCATTCCACAGGAAGCCCACAAATACAAGGCTCTTCTACCCATTCCCTTCCTCGCAAAGAAATACATAAATACCGGGTATATTAATAATTCTTTAATCTTGACATCAGTAGGATGAAAATATTTTAATAGAATACAGTTTTCGCAATGTGACATTCAAATGCAATATAGTATGCAATTGCTGGTTTGCAATCAATCCCTGGAGATTCAAATGCAATATAGTATACAATTGCTGGTTTGCAATCAATCCCTGGAGATTCAAATGCAATATAGTATACAATTGCTGGTTTGCAATCAATCCCTGGAGATTCAAATGCAATATAGTATACAATATAGTATACAATTGCTGGTTTGCAATTGCTGGAGATTCAAATGCAATATAGTATACAATCAATCCCTGGAGATTCAAATGCAATATAGTATACAATTGCTGGGTTGCAATCAATCCCTGGAGATTCAAATGCAATATAGTATACAATTGCTGGTTTGCAATCAATCCCTGGAGATTCAAATGCAATATAGTATACAATTGCTGGTTTGCAATCAATCCCTGGAGATTCAAATGCAATATAGTATACAATTGCTGGTTTGCAATCAATCCCTGGAGATTCAAATGCAATATAGTATACAATTGCTGGTTTGCAATCAATCCCTGGAGATTCAAATGCAATATAGTATACAATTGCTGGTTTGCAATCAATCCCTGGAGATTCAAATGCAATATAGTATACAATTGCTGGTTTGCAATCAATCCCTGGAGATTCAAATGCAATATAGTAAATACAAATTGCTGGTTTGCAATCAATCCCTGGAGATTCAAATGCAATATAGTATACAATTGCTGGTTTGCAATCAATCCCTGGAGATTCAAATGCAATATAGTATACAATTGCTGGTTTGCAATCAATCCCTGGAGATTCAAATGCAATATAGTATACAATTGCTGGTTTGCAATCAATCCCTGGAGATTCAAATGCAATATAGTATACAATTGCTGGCTGGTTTGCAATCAATCCCTGGAGATTCAAATGCAATATAGTATACAATTGCTGGTTTGCAATCAATCCCTGGAGATTCAAATGCAATATGTATACAATGTGGTTTGCAATCAATCCCTGGAGATTCAAATGCAATATAGTATGCAATTGCTGGTTTGCAATCAATCCCTGGAGATTCAAATGCAATATAGTATACAATTGCTGGTTTGCAATCAATCCCTGGAGATTCAAATGCAATATAGTATACAATTGCTGGTTTGCAATCAATCCCTGGAGATTCAAATGCAATATAGTATACAATTGCTGGTTTGCAATCAATCCAATCAATCCCTGGAGATTCAAATAAAGTATTGCTGGTTTGCAATCAATCCCTGGAGATTTAATTCAAATGCAGTATACAATTGCTGGTTTGCAATCAATCCCTGGAGATTTATACAATTGCTGGTTTGCAATCAATCCCTGGAGTATACAATATAGTATACAATTGCTGGTTTGCAATCAATCCCTGGAGATTTATAGTATACAATTGCTGGTTTGCAATCAATCCCTGGAGATTTAAATTGTATACAATTGCTGGTTTGCAATCAATCCCTGGAGATTCAAATATAGCAATATAGTATTTGCAAATGCTGGTTTGCAATCAATCAATCCCTGGAGATTCAAATGCAATATAGTATACAATTGCTGGTGGTTTGCAATCAATCCCTGGAGATTCAAATGCAATATAGTATACAATTGCTGGTTTGCAATCAATCCCTGGAGATTTAAATTGCTGGTTTGCAATCAATCCCTGTATACAATTGCTGGTTTGCAATCAATCCCTGGAGATTTGCAATAAAGTATACAATTGCTGGTTTGCAATCAATCCCTGGAGATTTAAATTGCTGGTTTGCAATTTTGCTGGTTTGCAATCAATCCCTGGAGATTCAAATGCAATATAGTATACAATTGCTGGTTTGCAATCAATCCCTGGAGATTTAAATGCAATATAGTATACAATTGCTGGTTTGCAATCAATTGGAGAATTCAAATTAAAGTATAAATGCAATATAGTATACAATTGCAATCAATCCCTGGAGATTCAAATGCAATATAGTATACATTGCTGGTTTGCAATCAATCCCTGGAGATTTAAAGTATATCAATTGCTGGTTTGCAATCAATCCCTGGAGATTATAGTAAATATGGTTTGCAATCAATTGCTGGTTTATACAATTGCTGGTTTGCAATCCCTGGAGATCTGGAGATTTAAAGTATACAATTGCTGGTTTGCAATCAATCTCTGGAGATTTAAAGTATACAATTGCTGGTTTGCAATCAATCCCTGGAGATTTAAATACAATATAGTATACAATTGCTGGTTTGCAATCAATCTGGTTTGCAATCAATCCTGGAGATTTAAAGTATACAATTCAAATCTCTGGAGATGCAATATAGTATACAATTGCTGGTTTGCAATCAATCTCTGGAGATTTAATGTGGAAAGACGCAGCGGCCATGTTGGTGGTTGTGTTGGTGGTACAAACAAGAGAAGCTAATCAGGATGTTATCGGGCACCAGCATGGCCACCATGACTTCACCTGCAAACCTGCAATAGCGGATTATATTCAGGAAAACAAATATTATGTGGTTTCCAAACGGCCAGCCTGCTGGCAGTGAATAATCTCTTTACAACAACATGCATGGTCCAGCATGGTCTAGCTCTAGCATAGTCCAGCATGGTCTAGCATGGTCCAGCATGGCACAGCATGGCACAGCATGGTACAGCATGGTCCAGCCTGGTCCAGCATGGTCCAGCTCTAGCATGGTCCAGCATGGCACAGCATGGTCCAGCATGGCACAGCATGATACAGCATGGTCCAGCCAGCATGGCACAGCATGGTCCAGCTCTAGCATGGTTCAGCATGGTCCAGCTCTAGCATGGTCCAGCCTGGTCCAGCCTGGTCCAGCCTGGTCCAGCCTGGTCCAGCCTGGTCCAGCCTGGTCCAGCATGGTCCAGCCTGGTCCAGCCTGGTCCAGCCTGGTCCAGCCTGGTCCAGCCTGGTCCAGCCTGGTTCAGCCTGGTCCAGCATGGCACAGCCTGGTCCATCATGGTCCAGCCTGGTCCAGCATGGTCCAGCCTGGTACAGCATGGTTCAGCCTGGTTCAGCCTGGTCCAGCCTCATGGTCCAACATGGTCCAGCATGGTTCAGCATGGTCCAGCCTGGTCCAACATGGTCCAGCATGGTTCAGCCTGGTCCAGCATGGTCCAGCTTGGTCCAGCATGGTCCAGCCTGGTCCAACATGGTTCAGCCTGGTCCAGCATGGTCCAGCATGGTCCAGCCTGGCACGGCATAGCACGGCATGTTACTCGCATCGAAATAATTAAAGCAGCTGTATTTTGCACTTGAATTACTTGAATTTTTGAAAATCGAACTTGTGTATAGTGCTTGACAGTGTTAGGTCATAAGTACAATGATTTCATGGACGAACAGCTATTTTTAATTATTTAATCTTGGAACTCCTGGATCCTTTGAAAGTAATGTTCTGTGTTGTTCCTCTTTCTTCAGTGTACATGCTCTTTCATTGAACTTGTGATTTGTGGAATAAAACGAAGGAAATACACATGAATCTTAACAGTTTTTTTGTCACAAGTTCTCGCGCGTTGATCACAAATTCTCGCGCGTTGATCACAAATTATCGCGCGTTGATCACATGTTCTCGCGCGTTGATCACATGTTCTCGCGCGTTGATCACATGTTCTCTTGGATGCAGGTGATACAAGGAAGAGATTCAATCCACGTTGCAATGATAAGAAACATAAAATACATGATTAAGAACCCAATACCAATGCGAACATTTAGAGTCCAATTATTCAAATGGATCAACAACACTGTACAACAGATACTGCCGATCAACATCGCTGATGTGAAGAAGATATTCTCGCTTTGAATGATGACGGGTTGGTTTGGCTGCATGAAACCGCTCTTGATCAGCCACGGGAATCCCAAACACAGCATATCAAAGACGTTGCTCCCAATGCAGTTAGAGACCGCCATGTCACCACTACCTTGCTTGGCAACTACCAGGCTTGCAATGGCATCTGGGAGACTGCTACCCGCGGCCAAGAAGGTCATGCCCATGACGCCTTCTGGGATAGTATAGGTATATCCAATGATGACTACCATCCAGACGAGAAGGTATGACAAGAAAGCCATCCAGAGGACAGCGATGGTGAATGTCACCAAGTAGAACCGACGCAGCGATCGTTTTCTACAATCAGGAATGGTAATATAGAACAGGACTATGGAAGGTAGAGTAAATCCCCAAAATAGCTTGGCGAATATCCCTTCAGGTGGGTAGAGACGTGATGCTGGCGTCTCATGGAATCCCCAGTCTTCGGTGCTGTGTTCATCGAGCTTATTGTCTTCTTCGTCGTCTTCGGCTTTCTCCTCTTTTTCCTCCTTCTTTTTACATTTATCCGCCATCTTATAACAGAATTTCTCAATAGTACTGTTGAAATACATGATGACAATGTAGATGGAGTAAACTATGACAAACATTAAACCCTCGTACCAGTAGACCTTATTATCGTATATAGATATCATGAGAATGACCACACTAACGATATACACGCTAGAATCACGGAGTACAGGATACCATGCTAGATGAAGGGTAGCTCCTGCACCTATACAACACAATGCTATGATGAACAACGTGTTGAAAATAGTAGATCCTACAATTGTACCAAGACCAATATCACCCTCGGTGAAGAAGATCGACACGATGGCGATGAATAGCGTAGGAGCAGAGCTTCCAACCGCCATGAACGTTGCTCCTGCCACGTCGGGTTTGAGGCCAAGACATTGACTAATTTGGTTCAGCGAAGATACGAAGAAGTCTTCACACACGACCGTCAGAGCGCAAAAGATATGGAGTGAGAATATCAAATGAAGGACGATACCGCCATGGAAGCGTTGGTCTTGGGTGAGAAGATCAGGGGGGAATTCCTTGGTGTTGGGCGGCTTGCATGCTATGGCACAGCCCGCTAAGGCTGAGTCAAATTGTAATTGGTTAAACGATGTCATGTTGTGGACAATTTGACTTCACTTTGCAATATTGGTCAAACACTTAAATGAACAAGTGTTTATATTTTCTTGGTATTACAAGGCAATCTTATTGATTCACATAAATTATGCATCAGGCTTATTATATAGTTTCTTGACCAATGTCTTACTTTAACAGAGACATTCGACCTTCACGAAGAAGATTTTATTCTGAATTTAAACGATTAAAATCGTAAAAACCCCGTTGAATGGTAGCACGATTCCTGTTGTGTATCCTTTCACTTGGCCTATCAGCTCCCCTTGTTTCGTAAAGCCGTCTTCCCCTTTCAAATGTGTCGTTACTTCCTTGTTGATGTCGTGGCAAATACCTTCATCAATTCAGCACTCGATCTTTAACCTTTCAGTGTTGACGATCTTCCACAAGATTCCACGAACAATCCCCCAAGATACCAGATGGTCAAGATGAGTTAACAAACTCTCAAATGATCAGGTCACTAATACACATGGTTCAGCGGCTCTAGACTAGTACAAATACCACGAATCCAAGACCAAAAACTTGATCTAAAGTTAACCTTCGAAACACCTATAAAGAAACAGGGCCAACAGTCTTGGACGAGCCACGTTAGTTATCTGGAGTAACTTTTCCTTGAGAGCGTTATTTGATGTGTGGCAGGTGGTTCATTGAGTAAGACAACAGGTGATTAGTTGATAGTCAGTAAACACGTAAAAACAGGCCGTCTTAATAGCATTCAAGAATCACTGGAAAACCTATATATTTAAACCTTTTACTCAAATATTACTGTTTTTATTGAGTAAAGCAACTCAGTTAATATCTTTGTCTTTATACAGTATTTTAACCCTTACTTAGTGCTGCAGCAGGTACAAGTGATTTGTTTTTATTTTCTCTTTCTTGTCTCTAAACGTGTGAAGCAATTGAAAAATGTCAAATGTTTACACTGAATTATCAGCATTTTTGTCTTTATTTAATTTTTGCTATATAAGTGTAAATTTCTCAATAGCTACTTGAATTTGTCAGATTCCCGCTTCTACCAACAGTCGAGATTCCTGGTATCTGATCTCGCGAGAAACTCGTTACCAGTCTTCCCCTAGTTTCTGTGAGTCCAACCTTGTTCTCAGTCCCTTTAACATCCATGATCAATTGATTGACATATTCAATATCGGTCATACACTCGTAAAGTCGACATTCATGCACTATCCAGACGGTACTTGGAGTTGACGAAACGAGACAAGTTGTAATGCATCAAGAGCTATGCATGTCACTGCGTGCATGGTTGCAATGACGAGTATAATGTTATGAGTACACTGACCCTACTGAGTGTACCTGATTTAACTGGTTTGGTCAGTTCATCAAAGTGCTCATTACATAGTTGCTTGCAAAGGTTGATAGTTTGCTAACGCTTAAAGTTACAATAAGAGAGATATATTTTCTCCTTGGGAAGCAAGCAAGGGTGGCTGGAGTGGTGCTGTCACCGCTGTGGTGCCTGGTTCAAACTAGTTTCATGTGAGTCGATCTCTCCTTTAGGTATTCCGGGATTTCCTCCCTCAGTAGAAACGAACTAGTGAGATGAGAACGAGACTAAGACCGGCTGCCAGGAGACTGCTACTGCTGACTGTGTGAACAGTCGGTGGTATATGGTATGGAGTTCTAAGTTATAGTAGGGTGTAACAGCAAGATAACTGGTACTTTTAAGACTTTCGCGTGAGTTAGACATGATTATATAGTTTTACGGTTTTCACGCGTATGAAATTAAAATATGTTGACGTTGATTGACTGGTGGGAGCCTTCAGTGCGGCCGAAACGTCAACATATTTTCATTCGTGGAGTACGCGTGAAAACCGTAAAACTATTATAATCAAGCAAGATAAAAATTAGCAGCAGGAGTAAGTGTTGATCGTAAACTGACTGACTACTATGTAATCTACAAGTGGAGTTGTTTACGAGTAAGTGACTATTGCTGGTTTGCAATCAACTCCCTGGATATTTAAAGTACAAAGACGGCCATGCATGTGAACAAGAGAAGCTAATGGTTGTCGGGATCCAACATGGCCGCCATGACGTCACGTGCAAACCAGCAATTAAATCCCAAGTTAACCGGCCAAATTAAAGGAGTCTAACTAGCAAAATAACTAGAATCGATTAGGTTATTAGAGACTTGTACACGGGGTTAAAGACGAACATGTACAATTGCTATCAAAGTATTTTGCGTCATAATATTCGATCGAATCTAATGAGCAACAAACGCGCGCCATAGGGAATCGGTTTTCGAAGTTCATTCAACCGTATGAAGGCTCTAAGATATTGCTAGAGGTGTTTGTTTTAAACAGCGTAGGCTAGTATCATTTAACATTGTAGACTCCTGGCAATCGTCAAACGTTTGGTGCGTAAATACCGAGCAGAAATCGATAAAACTATAGTTCCAACATCTAGACCTACCTTGCATAAGATCGAACTAAAACACACTCTAAGTCAGTCCAATCTTCCAGTCTCGTCTATCCTTTACCGGGAGGCTTGTAGTTTCCAGTGGTTCTATATTTGTGATCATCGACCGAGCTAGTAGCTGAGTTAGTGTTGAGCTAGTAGTTCGCTTAGTTATCGGCGTCGGAGTACGATCCAAGATTCGCATGCATTTGGTACATACATCATGGATCAATACTTTACAGCAGGTACCGGTGTCTCAGTCGTAACCTTTGGCTCGTCCTACTACATAAGGGGTGTCGAGTGGTCCCCGCAAAAAGTTCAGTCTCGCAAAATTTCGGTCAAATTTCGCAAATCTCGTTTTTTCGCAAAAGTCTCAAGAGTCTCGAATTTTGAAAACAAAGGAAATTGGTAAAAAAGCGTCTCGGGCTCGCCAAAAAATGCCTTGTCTCGAAGTCTCGCCTTGACCACTCGATACCCATAGTTCACTCTCAATAACACTCTATAGTAATTACTATAATTACTATAGTAATCGATTTTTCAAAATACTTCACTCTCTAGTTTTTCCACAATGTTTGTTGTTCTTGTTTTTTAGTACGGTTGGCTGATTTTATTTTGATTTTTTTCATCGGGAATTTTTTTTAATTAACTGAGTTTTTTTTAAAGGTTAGTTTAAGTTTATATCTTTGAATTTATTTTTGCAATTCAGTGTTTTAAAATGTCATGTGGTAAATTTTGTCAGTACATCTGCTGATTTCGCACGCACGTCAGGGACAAACAAGATGGCGGCCGAAAGATAACCATCATGCTTTGCAAACTTGAACTATTATAATAAAATCTGACTAAACGTCAGCTTGTAGGAATTCTTTGAACCAAAAACACTGGTGTAGGACTAAACCATAAACCCAGTCATGAGACAGGCTCGCATTCCATGCAGGCCTGGCTCCATTTGACTTCCCTTTGATAGGATGTGGAGATAACGGGAATGAGGAAAGAATTGGGGGGGGGGGGGGGGGGGGGAGAATTGGGGAGGGGGGGGGAGGGAGGGGCAGCTGCTGAATTACGAAGGAATCGACCTGGCCGAGTCGAAGGCATATAGCTATATAAAGGCGCACTATGCCGCCACCATACGACCCATGTCTGACAATCGAGCACAGCTCATACATGGTGGCGGGGACTTCATCCTTACCAAACAATTTCGTTTTCAAGAGCAACAACTTTATTAATCCATCTTTCTACATCAGTGCAAAAATAACTGTAATACAATGATAATTTTAATTTGACAACTTTATCATTTCTGGGGGTAGCTGCAACGTTTGTCCACCATTGTGAGTAGGCTGTGGCGTGAGCCCAACAGGCACCGGGTTTTCAATCTCTTCATCCAACCATCTATCTATCGCATCAATTGTCAACTTTGTAGCAATCTTGAACGTTTTGTAAACACCCCATAACGATAAGATGGGTAGACCAAGAACTCCAAGGCTTGCTGCAGCCATCACAGATAGTCTTCGTCGACGAACCGAGCTGTTTTGTTGTTTATGGTATTTGTAGAAGGCTTTTGCCAGGTAGATGGGCGGGCTAAATGCTCCTACTGCAAGGACTGTCCCCATAAATACTGCACCACTTCCTGTGGAATGAATGAACCTATATTAGCACTTGTAACTAAGAAATGATAGGTACTGCGTGAAACCTGAGACGACAAAGAAAAAACTCTGTTAATATTTATTAATATTGTAAAAAAATGTGTAAAAAAATAAAAATGGTGTAAATGGAATAAAAATCTGAAAGGGGGGGGGGGGGGGGGGGGGGGTCAATTAACAGATAATCAATTGTTTTATTTTACACCGTGGTTTGTACAAAGAAAATATATTTAGTTTTGATACTTAAAATAATTAATTGGTGCTAAAGTGCCTGAAATAGTTGGGAAAACTAATCAGAGTCAGGTGCCCTAGTTACGCCCCCCCCCCCCCCCCCCCCCCCCCCCCCCCCCCCCCCCCTAGTTCACAGAGAGTTATATAATTAAAACTGTATCAGCAGGCACCAATCATTAATTTGGGTCTCCTTGGAAAAGTCCGGTTGCTCCCTGTTCATGACAACACTGAACCCAGTGTCTGCCATACTTTGCTCGCTCTGATAATTGAATTCTATAAAAACAAACAAAATGAATATGCTGTTGAGGAATTTGTCCGGTTAAACACGAAGTTCTGGTATAAAAGGCGCTGCCCAGAGGTGCAACAATACATTTGTTGAATCAATCTTTGTTAATCTCATATTCACGTACATACAGCAATATGCAGAAATTCTGATCCTTTTGACTAAAATACATATATATCAAAGACCTACTTAAAATTATGGGACGGCTACGCTGATATTTTTTTCATAAAGCCTCGCTGGCAGACAACTAGAAAAAAATATCAGCGTAGCCATCCCATAATTTTAAGTAGGTTTTTGATATATATATGTATTTTAGTCAAAAGGATCAGAATTTCTGCATATTGCTGTATTCATGTAGTGATACAAAGATTAATTAGCAACGTTATTATTGTCTTACCCCTGGACAGGCTCCTCTCATACCGGAACTTCGTGTTTGAGGAAGATGAAACGTACCTAAAATAATTCCGCTGACCAGCGGCCCTCCTACAGTTAACCCAGCACCACAAGCAATGTAGTTGATTATTTTTCTCTTTTTGCTGAACTTCTTGTCGCCATAGAGAGGGCACTCAAACATGTGAAATCTCTCGTCACAAACTTTCTTGCAAACCCAGCAAAACTCTGTGCCACAAATGCTGCATATGACGAAGTTGCAGGTACCATCTCTCATCTTTTCGATAAGCGTTCCACACGAAGGACAAGGGCCGAATTTTTTGGACTTTTCTAACCACTTTTCAGACCAGTCTTGTCTGGAGATTTTACAGACGCATTTCTCTTCAGTACAATGACGCCCTCCATGGCATGACACACACCTCTCTTTCAACTCGAGTTCCTTTCTTAATCTGTACAGCTTTAAGTATGTGTACCTAAGATCGATACTTAATAAAGGTAGTATAAACTTAGGGCTGAATACCTCAGTGCAGGCTAGCCGTGGACATTCAATGTTAGTGAACATATTTGAAACTTGTTGTTCAAAGTATCTCTCGAGGCACGACTTACAATTGTAATGCCCACAGCTTGTGGAGCCTTCGTCTGGATCTTCGTCAAAACCCTCCAAACACGTATCACATTCGTATTTGTACTGCTTTACTTCTGATTCATCATCTACAACACTGTTGTTAGGATTTGTTTCTGTTCCAGTTTGGTTTGATTGGGATAGTTCACATGGCTCATATTTTACTGTAGGAGATTTCCTTTTCCTCTGCCACCATTTCTTTTTAAGTTGAAGTTCGTGAGACTCCAGTGGTTCGCCTTCTTCGAGGACAGTTTCCTGTGCATCTTTGTTGGAAATGGGAGGGTTTTGTTTCGTGGCTAGTGAATGGCTATCATTAGCTGTATGTCTCCTGTTTACAGGATCAAAGGCGACCGTGTCGTACCACAAATAAGCGTCTTTGGTTCCAACACAACGAACAACATCCCAGGGATCGTAAAAGTTTGTACAATCTTTATGACAACATCTGATGATGTGATTTTCTCGAGCTATTTCGCACAGGAAAAACCGTCTTTGATCAACCCGTTTACCTTTCCTTCGCTTGCCTTTGCAAAACGTTGCTGGCGAACAAACTCCGTTCTCGTCAAGAAAGAACTTGCAGTTGATTTGTTTGACTCTGGTTTTGTCACGAACATGGAGGCTTTCGTTCGTGTCATCGAAGTCATCAATGTTTTCATAATGATATATATCATCTCCATTCAGCGCACTACAAACTTGCTTGACTCTCTCTAGAGCTAAGGCATCATTTGGTTTTACAACGGTCCATTTCTTGATCTTTACTTCACTAAGATGTAAGTCGACGCCATTTTCCTTGCTTGCTGATGGTTCTTCAAAAGGTACAACTTCGTCAGTATTTCCTTTGATGGTAAAGACTTCCTTGCTAAAATTTGCTTTAGCTTCCATGAATTTTTGGCTAATTTCATCCAATTCCTCGCGAAATTTCCTCAGTTCTTTAAGAGACATTCTCAGATCTGAAACCCTATTTTCTACATCCCTCGTCGCCGTGTCTTCATTGTCACTATTATCAGTTTCGACCGCCGTTTTCTCATCACAGAGTTTCAGATCAGTCGATGCATTGGTAAGTGTCACTCTTTCTCCAACGCTATTTTTTCTGGTCATGATTTCTGCATCCATCGGTGTGCTGCAGTGAAATGTTGTCTGCATCAAGTTCTCTCTGTCATCCAATGTGCCATTGTTACGTCATCAATGCATGACGTCTTTGGGACAGATAATGGCTATCAATTTGTTGTAATTGGAAAACATCGATCACTCATCACCTGTTAAGTAACAATAATTTATATATAAATATCAAATAATATCAAATATATATTATGTATGTATGTATTTATGTCGCATTAACTTGATAACATTTAACTTCTCATGACAATTAATTAGCGCGCGCATTTCGTTCAAAGCGCGCGCTACATATTCTATAGCGCGAGTGTGGAATAGCGCGAGTGTTCATTTCCCTCGACTCTCTGACTGACTGACTCCCTTCCTGACTGATAAAAAATACTTTTTAAAGTGTCAAGTGTTTATATCAGTACTGCTAGTGGGGACACAGCTCTCACACTCACTGCTTACTACATTCTATATTCTATACACCCAACACTTATCTCACTAGTTCGTTTTTATTGAGGGAGGAACACGAAAAACCCTTGAAGCAAGGGAGAGAACGAAGGCAAACTTCCCTAGACCCACTTTTCTCAATTTCCGTGTGCGCACACGCTTCTCGTAGTCTTTATATTTATTCGCACTCAGTATTTATATAATTATTGAGAAAGGTGGGGCCAGTTCTGGACTAATTGACTGACTGACTGATTGACTGAGTTAAAATAATTTGGGAAACAACTTGTTTCTTGTTATCTTGCTTAAATTTCATCCCAAATGTATAGACTTACATTCCTGGCCAGGTAGGATCCACATTTTGTGGTCTGATAAATAATTATGAAGTGTTCTTGGGATTGGTAGATCTTGGATACTAAGTGTTGTGGATCTTAAACACTTTCTGATTCTCCAACAACAAATTTGCTTTAAAGGTGGGACATAATCTATTAATAAAAACAAGAAAATGAAGGAACTAAATAATAGGTACACTGTAGCTTGGAATTTCTTTGGATAGTTGGAATTTTATGACCTACAATCCCATGCATATTAAAACGTGCCACCATGATTTCCCAAGGCTCGCCCCCCCCCCTCCCCCCTCCCCCCTTTCAATGTTGTTCTTTGGGCTCAAAATTCAATGTATAGCCTCAGATAGTGAAAACCATCACTGACCGACACTGAGATAAGGGAAGGGATCATCAGTGTCTCGTTGATATTGCAGGAGATTGTAGATCCAAATAAAGTCATTTTACCTTCAAATAATGCCATCCATGTCTGAAGATGAGGATGTTGTTGAGCAACTTCCACAGGGGTGTGGCCTTGCATATCCTTGACAAAGGCATTAGCTCCATATAACAACAATAATTTACAAGTCCAAAGTTCTCCTCGAATTGCACAAATATGTAAAGGAGTAAAACCACAAGGTTTTTCATAGACTTGGTTGACATCAGATCCTGAATTTAGCAATATCTGCATTGATAAAACAAAATAACTAACATGTTGACTGACTGACTTCCTGACTGATTCACTGCCTGAGACACTGATTGATTGATTGACTAACTGACTGACTGATTCACTGCCTGGCACACTGATTGACTGACTGACTAAGTGGCTGACTGACCGACAGACTGACTGACTTTCTGACTTTCTGACTGACTCACTGATTGACTTTCTGATTGATTCGCTGACTGACTCACTGATTCACTGCCTGACACACTGATTGACCGACTGACTGACTGACCGACAGACCTCTGACTGACTGACCAACAGACTGACTGACTTTCTGACTGATTCACTGATTGATTGATTCACTGACTGATTGACTTTCTGATTGATTCACTGACTGACTGACTGATGATTCACTGCCTGGCACACTGATTGACTGACTGACTAAGTGACTAAGTGACTGACTGACCGACAGACTGACTGACTTTCTGACTGACTCACTGATTGACTTTCTGATTGATTCGCTGACTGACTGACTGATTCACTGCCTGACACACTGATTGACCGACTGACTGACTGACCGACAGACCTCTGACTGACTGACCAACAGACTGACTGACTTTCTGACTGATTCACTGACTGATTCACTGACTGATTGACTTTCTGATTGATTCACTGACTGACTGACTGATGATTCACTGCCTGACACACTGATTGACCGACTGACTGACTGACCGACAGACCTCTGACTGACTGACCAACAGACTGACTGACTTTCTGACTGATTCACTGACTGATTCACTGACTGATTGACTTTCTGATTGATTCACTGACTGACTGACTGATGATTCACTGCCTGACACACTGATTGACTGACTGACTAAGTGACTGACTGACCTCTGACTGACTGACTGACTGACTAATTGACTCACTGACTGACTTTCTGACTGACTGACTAATTGACTTTCTGACTGATTCACTGACTCACTGATTGACTTTCGGATTGATTCACTGACTGACTGATTGACTTTCTGATTGATTCACTGACTGACTGACTGATGATTCACTGCCTGACACACTGATTGACTGACTGACTAAGTGACTGACTGACCTCTGACTGACTGACTGACTGACTAATTGACTCACTGACTGACTTTCTGACTGACTGACTAATTGACTTTCTGACTGATTCACTGACTGACTCACTGATTGACTTTCGGATTGATTCACTGACTGACTGATTGACTTTCTGATTGATTCACTGACTGACTGACTGATGATTCACTGCCTGACACACTGATTGACTGACTGACTGACTGACTAAGTGACTGACTAACTCATTCACTGACTGACTAATTGACTCACTGACTGACTTTCTGACTGATTGACTAATTGACTGACTGACTTCTGATTGATTTTCTGACTGACCAACAGACTGACAGAAATACTACATTACATTGGTGGCACTATGTGTTACAGTACCTCAATGACTCTAAGGTCATGTTGTGAAGATTGACAAGCAAAGAATAAAGCATCACGTCCTAATCTATCAGAGGCATTGACATCACAACCAGCTGATACCTGCAGAAATAATTATGGCCTCATGGAAACTAATATAGAATTATTGCTTAGGTGCCCAGGGAGTGGGGGTTATATATGTCACCCAGAAATGCCGCTTTACATATTTAAACATGGTTGCCAGCCAATTGGAGCATGCGTAATGTTGCAAACATTTTATAATTCATGTTACAAATTCATTTTCAACAAACATAGAACAGCTTGTTGAAAATAAATCCCCTGTAAAAATACGTCTGTCAACTCTCTCTCAGCTGGACACCTTTATGACCAACTTTTGCTGTATGGCTTAGCGAGGTGTCCGTCTTAAGATGGGTGTCCGTCTTAGAGAGAGAGCAACTTTATAGCAAAACAATGCAGCAGGGACCAGACGAATGATTCCATCTTGGAGAGGCTTCTTAAGATGGTTGTCCGTCCAGAGAGAGTTGACCGTAAGCTAGCTTACCAGAAGTTCAATACAATCTTTGTGATTTTCTCTACACGCCACACAAAGCGGGCTCTGATCTTGATTATTCCTGACTTCAAGGTCTGATCCAGCATCAATAAGTAGTTTAAGGCATCGTGTACGACCTTCTCTCGCTGCTATGTACAGTGGTGTTTCTGGGTATTTTGTGTTCAAATTCGCACCAGACTGTATCAGAAATCGTACACATGCATCATGACCAGCATATGTAGCCATCCATATCGGTGTTAAAGCAGTATTCCCTTCGCCAACGCCATCTACTTTGGCTCCAGCTTGTAAGAGCGACCTGACACACTCCGTATGCCCTTCTTTAGCAGCTAATACTAGCGGAGTTAAAGCTGCACTATTCACGCAGTCAATAAGCTTTATAAATATCAATACGTTTTATATTTGTACTCGTCGAATCTTCCAGTTCGTCTTCTTTCAAAAGCTTTTGAAGCAAATCCAAGTTTCCTGTTTCAGCAGCATATAACAGCTGTATTTCTTTAGGTTTTTCTTTCATGAGTGTATCAGTATTATTTATATTACCCATGTTTCTTAAAAAAATTCTAACCATCGACCTCTTATGCCAAGTTTTCCGCCATATTGTTTTTGTTGATGAGAGAGCCTAGGGCGAGTGCCCACTTACTTCCTTGTTTTTCATTTAATCTTGGGCTCCCTGTGTTGCGCGGGGCATAGCCCGCAGTTCCCGCAGTAAGGGTGCCCGCAGTAAACCCGTCGGCGCGCTTACATATATTTGGTCTTGGAGTGCAGTAGTTGTCTGTGGAAAGAGCTACTGTCAAAAACATTTTTTTCATAAATTACGTTTTATCAGGAGCCCTGGTTTTATCAAGAGTAAATAAATGGACAAAGAGGGACAAACATTTTCACTCACCCATTTTGAAATTGGAATACGGTAAACGACTGCTGACTTGTTATGATTCACTCGTTATCCATCAGTCCTTGCGGTCGTATCACAGGTTATTTCATTCATTGATTCATTTTATTTGTTTATAAATTAAAAATCGTATGATAAATATATATGATTAACTCAACTGATTTCTACGAAAGCCGAGAAGGGCCACTCTGTTTTCCGAACTTATACTTCAAAATTTCCGTGTTCATACTTCAAAATTTCTGTGTTCATACTTCAAAATTTCTGTGTTCATACTTCAAAATTTCTGTGTTCATACTTCAAAATTTCTGTGTTCATACTTCAAAATTTCCGTATTCATAGTTCAAAATTTCCGTGTTCATAGTTCAAAATTTCCGTGTTCATAGTTTAAAATTTCCGTATTCATAGTTCAAAATTTCCGTATTCATAGTTCAAAATTTCCGTGTTCATAGTTCAAAATTTTCGTATTCATAGTTCAAAATTTCCGTATTCATAGTTTAAAATTTCCGTATTCATAGTTTAAAATTTCCGTGTTCATAGTTCAAAATTTCCGTGTTCATAGTTCAAAATTTCCGTATTCATAGTTCAAAATTTCCGTGTTCATAGTTCAAAATTTCCGTGTTCATAGTTCAAAATTTCCGAGTTCATAGTTCACAATCCGTCGATCTTCTATCCTTTCCTCTTTAGGTTTGAATAGCATTGTGGGTATTTATCATGGTATACAACCAACTGGACCTGTAGTCATGATATCTTCTATGTTTTGGTAAGATTTAGTGCCTTCATTTTAAGCTTACCTGCTTTAGTATACGTATAACAAATACACGTTGATTTAGCTAAAGAATGAGGACATATAGGCGTGCGTTATTTACTTTGGTTAGGGTTTGCCTGCTGACTCATATTTTAAGGTTTACATAACATATACTTTGTCGTTGCTCCTATAGGCTGTTAGCACTGTTGGTGTTCATAGACGGAATTCGGGTTTCATCAAGCGTTTTGCCGACATATACACCCGCACTACAAGAAAACAATGACTGTGGAAGGAACGAATTGATTCGTAGTTACTTTCTACAAGGTTACGCAAATGCTGATATTGCTAGATTTCTAGCTTTGTGTCACGGAATAGTTATTTCTATCAGAACCGTTAAGAGAATTCTCAACAAACTGAAGTTAAAGAGAGCTCGTAGTGGCAATGAGTCTGTTATAGAACACATAGTTTATGCAATTTATCGAGAATTGGATAGTAGTTGTGGCTCGTTTGTGGGATACCGGCAATTAACTCAACGATTAAGGCGAAAGTATAACTTAAAAGTCACACGAGATACAATAATGAAGTACATTCGAATTATTGACCCTGAGGGGGTTCAGCGCCGCAGAAGGCGTCGTCGTCTTAAGAGACGGAAGTACACAACGCCTGGACCTAATTTTTTATGGCACATTGACGGATGGGA
The DNA here is from genome assembly GCA_033675265.1 of Actinostola sp. cb2023. Lineage (NCBI taxonomy): Eukaryota > Metazoa > Cnidaria > Anthozoa > Actiniaria > Actinostolidae > Actinostola > Actinostola sp. cb2023. Next base: position 66,938 of record JAUJYZ010000663.1, on the reverse strand, counting down.
TAAGCTCGCACCATTTGGATTGTACGTGCATGGCGCAATTGACGGGTACTCGAGGCGCATTCTGTGGCTAGAGGTCAACTCAACTAATAAGAACCCAAAAGTGGTTGCGTCTCATTATCTGGATGCGGTAGAGCAGCTTGGTGGTGTGCCGAGGAGAGTGCGCAGCGACAAAGGGACAGAAAACACTGTTATTGGCAGACTTCAACAGTTTTTTAGGTGGGAAGACAATGACACATTCTCGTCGTCAAAAAGCTTCATTCAAGGAAAAAGCAGTGCCAATCAGCGTATTGAGTCCTGGTGGTCCAAATTGCGAGATGGGGGAGGCGGATGGTGGATTAACATGTTCAAAGATCTCCGTGATTCTGGCATCTACAACGATAGCGATTTCCTAATAAAAGCTAAGAGTGCCTTGAAATTTTGCTTCCTCCCCCTTCTTCGGCAGGAATTACACCTTGTTGCCGAGCTTTGGAATACTCACAACATTCAAAGTCAAAAGCGACATGAAGTGAGAGGTGGCAAACCTGATATCATGTTCTTTATGCCGGCGTCCTGCAACACGGTTAATTATCTACGCAGAGTTGATATGGAAGACGTAGGCTTATGCAGACAGATGTACACTGAACGGTGTGACGACTACTGCAAACATATAGAGGAGTTAGTGCAGCTCCTAAAGCCTGACTATGTGCCGCCATCCGACGTATCCCAGGCCATTGCTTTGTTTTCGGAAATAGCTGCATTATTGGAGAACTACTGACTAAAAGCTAAACTAGCTACTTCTTGGATGCTACAGCATGGTTGCGGAGTAAACATCAGTGTAACATGCTGTGTAATCATTAGCTTTTCTAGTTTAGTAATGATGGGCACAAACTGACTGATAAGCATTCAGTACTGAAACGGCGAGGGAATACACTCATTTCAAAAAAGGTTGAAGGGGCAAATGGGATTACACGACCGAAATGAACTATGGATCTATAAATTTTTTATAAAAATTCTTCAGTAAACGAATGTAAACCTTTGCACCTTTCTTTTGCACATGTAATAAACGTAAGTAGAGTTCCTGTAGGTCGTGAAAACAAAGAATTTAAAGATTTTTTATAAATAATTTTGCATACCCATAGTTCCTTTCGGTCGTGCAATCTCCATTCGCTCTGTCAACCTTATTTGAAATGAGTGTATAATAAGTATTTAATTCACGTTTAAGATGCTGTAAGCAAGCATGATATATAATTTAATTAGGAAGAGTTGTCTCTGATTAAATTAAAGTGATGGTATTTAACTATTTGGATGTTTCTCTATTGATGATATGCTACAACCTTCATCAGCAAGTATAACATCAACTGTAACGTCCAAGTAGCTTAATACCATCACTTTAATTTAATCAGAGACAATTCCTTCTTAAATTACTCAATTCACTCGTAATCTAAGCAATTCGTTGGGTTTAGGATTAGCATCAGAGGAGGTACGATGGCTATCCCGGCATGCTTTGCGTAAAGAATGTAAAGAAGCTCAAAATTGGTGTTGTTGGAAATATGTATATTGTGATAAGTTGACATAGTAAGTTGAGCAGTCTTAGCTATGCGCCATTTAGGCGACTTCAGGCTCGGACACACGATGCAACTTTTCTTGCAACGTTGCGCGCAACAGTTGCAGAAGTAGGATCGAGTTCTGCTTCTGAAACCGTTGCGCGCAACGTTGCATCGTGTGACCAAAAAAAAACTATTGTTGCGAGCAACGTTGCAAGAAAAGTTGCATCGGGTGTCTGGGCCTTTAGGATGTAAATTTTTACTTACACTAAAAAGTTCTATGCTCTCGCTTTTTCTTATTTTCGATTTTACTGTTATAAATGTTATGTTTCATGACTATAAATAAGGGTAGAACAGGCATTGCAAGTTAATCGTAATTTTGTATAAGTTAACTGGAGCTAAGAAATAAATCCCGAGAAACAGCCCGGTTACATATGCATCAAACTGAACTTCAGACTTTGCATTGCTGATCTCACGATAGACTGAAGTCAGTATAAATACGAAACTTGGCAAAAGTAGCTTGTACGTTAAGTGTACGTTATTAAAGCCTTGTTCATCCCTCATGAAATTGTACTGTATATTTTACCTGGCATATGGAGAAGAAAGAAACAGAATTACCTTAATGTGGGTAGAGTACAAACACTAAAAGCGTGAAATAGTACTAAATCTAAATAGTACTAATTGGTGAAATATTCTTTGTTTTCTATTGTATCATAGTACTAAATAGTACTATTTAGTTATGTACTCAGTTTCACGCTTTTAGTGTTTGTACTCTAATATGATGGAGACAATATTCATTTTCACTCCTTTAATTCGACGTGTGGTCTTAAGTAATCAAACAATTTTCCACGGATATTTATGTCATCATTATCCGAAGAAACATTGGCTAGAAATACACGTATATTTTACAGTAACAATATCTAACAGTAACAATATTTAACGTCCAAACGAAAGCATTTTCTCTAAAAAACGATTTGACGTAATCTCCGCTCTCTCTCTAAACGCTTTTGGATATAAAACTCAACAGAAATATAATTTACTGAATATAAATATTAACATTAGGTTAAAACGTCACATCCTAACGTTATCTTTATATTAAATTCGAACTTAAAATCATATTACTTTATTGCCTTATCAAAACTTTGAATCTTCTAGGCGAATTTTCCATTTTTGATAAAAACACTAATTAATAAATGCGGGATTATATGAAAACATTACAACAACAATTTGCACGGTGTACCAAGGTCAGACAGCAATAAAGCGTCCCATCACAGCACATTACACAGCAAGGTTTACAGCTGTCAGGATATCAATGGCAGACGGTCTGTTGTCCTCACAGTAATCAAAACACTGAACCAGCACTGGATGAAGTCCACCTATAACGTCAACCGACAAGTTGTCTAGGCACCTCGGGCGTTGTCGTTTAGCCATTATGGACATCAAAGCTGTTATCTGGTCAGCATTCTGATGGTCTTCCTCCAGCTCAGCTTCCCAGCAGTCTGCACCGGTAAACAATTCGACCAGCGTGCAGGCCACTGACCATATGTCACTGGCAGTTGTCGCCTTTCTTTTGTGCAGCAGACATTCCGGTGCCATGTACTGCGGTGTTCCTGGAGTTGTAATTCCGGTGTGGGTAACGCTTTGCCTTGATTTGAGCTTCGACAGTCCCATATCACAGAGTTTGGTGATATGCGTTTCTCTGGCGACCAAAACGTTCGCAGGTTTTATATCCCGATGCAAGACTTGGGGTTTTAGATTATGCAAATATGCTACTGCTTGAAGGAGCTGTCTGCTTATATTCATCTTATTGCAACTGGCGATCGAAAGTGATTCATCATCGTCTGCAAATATTAGTTCATCCAGGTTTCGTCCTTCAATTAGCTCCGAAATGATGTAAACTGAGTTCTTTAACAACGATATGGCCATAATCTGTACGATGTTTGGATGCCTGATCAAACTGTGTACCGCGACCTCATTTCTGATTGTCGAAGCAAGTCGCTTGGCGTTTCTTACTTTTATGTGTTTCACTGCCACTGCAGTTCCGGCCCAGGATGCTTTGTACACTATGCCAAATTGCCCCCTTCCAAGCTCGTCCTTTTGGCAAAAAGATATTTCGTCTTTATCTACGACTGTAATATTACCTGGCTGGGTGACACTGGATGAAGCCATTGTCGCTGGTTTAATAACATTTACAGTAAAGGGTTCTGCTACGTATGTTTTGTCTCCGCATTGAACTTCTACAGAATAAGTACCCGCCTCGTCTATAGGTGTGCAACATAAGAAGTTTCCTTTCTTAAATATTTGTTTGTCCTTGTACCATGTGTACATCACGTCCGGTTGCATGTGGCAAGAAGCCACCACTCCAACAACAAGTCTGTTACGTCGTGGCCCCACACATCGGAAGGGGGGTGTAGTATGAGGTTAGTCTGATCAATGTCGGCTTCAGGAAAGATGTGTCTTACTTCTTCTACCTCAGGATCATCTTCCGAGGGTTCGGCTATCTTGTCGAGGTAGCACTTATCACCTATGCTTATCCTTGTCACCTTGTACGGGCCATGTTCTAGGGGACAATAATTATTAAACTCGATGTCTCTGATTTCTGGTTCACACAACATCTGGAGGTCATAACAACTTTTCATATTAGATGATACAGATGTGAGCACAACTTCGTGGTAAGACGACTCTCTCTCTGCTCTTCATAATCAATGGTTAATTGCCTCAACACCCCACAATCGCTTGTACACCTCGCAGACAATACAGTCAGATGTGGCTCATCTGTGATTTTGCAAAGATCACCAAAACTCGGCACTGCTGTATCACAAGATCTTTTGCTGGGTTGGTTAGTCACAGAGTTATCTGTATCACAAGATCTTTTGCTGGGTTGGTTAGCCACAGAGTTATCTGTATCACAAGATCTTTTGCTGGGTTGGTTAGCCACAGAGTAATCTGTATCACAAGATCTTTTGCTGGGTTGGTTAGCCACAGAGTAATCTGTATCACAAGATCTTTTGCTGGGTTGGTTAGCCACAGAGTTATCTGTATCACAAGATCTTTTGCTGGGTTGACTAGCCATAGAGTCATCACTACTGAGACAATTTTCTGTGTTGCATGAACTCAACAGGTAGAGCGTCACTTTTGAGTTTTGTAGGCCTTGGTCTCTTAGATATTGCAGATAGGTACACTCTTCACCATCTAAGGTTACAAAGGCACTTATTGCTTTTCTGTGAAAGTTTCCTAAACAAATTTCCATATCATCAAGCTCACCGAATTTGGAAGTGCCATCCTTGAAAAACAAACGTGTTGCCCTTTTTATTATAGACTTGGGGGTTACAGACTGTACCTCGTCACCTCTAAAAGTAAGTGTTCTTACACCTCCACCCATCCTGTATGCGAACAAGTTTGAAGGGTTTTTCTTCACTGGCACGGTGTAACCAGCCGACTTTCATTTCCAGTTCTTCTTGTTTGATAGATTTCTTGCTTTTCTTAACTTGTGTACTTGTTGCTTTTGGCTTCGTCTCCTTCCCTTTACTTTTTCCTATTTCCTTAATTTTCTTTATTGTACTCTGTATTTGTTCCTCTCTTGTAACTGTAAATGGATATTGATATAGCTATTAGTACATGTCATTGACATGGTTGTTCTAAGATCAGGGATCAAACAATATAAGATCATTCAATTTCTTCTAAAATGCTGTTGACAGTTAGTCAACCATAAATCTCAAAATATAAAGCAAGAATTATCAGGTTAGAAAACTTTAAAATAATGATGATTAGTTGTCAACCATAGCTACAACCACATTGAAACTGAATCAGGGCTTTATCATGCATACATTGTACAGTAAGTTGATAATGCCTATCATACATTCTTGACAACATTGAAGAGTTTTATTGACAGTTTCAAACCTACACTATATATCAAACCTAAAATTAATGAATGACATGATGAATTTATTTATTTTATTTATGTAAGTTTTATGAGAAACAATGTGACTGTGATCCAACTACAACTGTATGCCTACTGAGTACATGTAGTACATGTACATCAAACCTTACTTTTACCCTCCTTCTTCTGAAGCCCTTCCTCCTCACCTTTACTGCTGCCACTTCCCAAAACTGCTTGTAAGGAAGCAACTTGGCCTATAGCCACACCCATCTTTTCAAACTGCAGCTCTGTAAGCATCTTTACGGTGTCAATAGTGTAAACCTAATGCAATGGATAGGATTTATTAGATCCGAAAATAACATGAATGTAATTAAGTTTAAGAATTTTAAAATCCTCATACAATACCTTGTGTTTAAGAAATGTTTCTTTCAAATCCAAGTGATATGACTCTAAGAGCTGAGTTAGCTGAAAATAAGTTAATTAATTAATTAATAACTAGAATGTAGAATGTTTTTCATACATTTGTTACCCACCCCATGAATGAGATACATTAGTCTAATACAGACTGAACTCATCGGTGAGATGCATTTGTCTCTGGTGACGAGGAGGTAACCATGGTAACAAGTCAGCGGAGCAGCAAGAAATGGCAAGCTAATGGATTTGTTTGAAAATGACCCCCACTCATATATCAGCATGAACAAACAAGTCAGTGGTAACAAAGGAAGTACCGTAAATAAAAAAAAAGATGCTTCTTCAGTAGTTAGGGGCGTTTCGTTGCAATACACGTCACGGCGGCCATCTTGGTGGAACTTCAACAAAAGATTGCTCATTAGTGTCTATTGTTTGTTCAACCAACATGGCCGCCGTGTCTTTATCTCTTGATTCTCAAGGGATTGATTGCAAGCCAAGAATGTCTGAGCTTTATCTTGGATGGCACGACGATCGCTTTTCGGCTTTAATTATTATTATAAAAAGTGTGGCTCTCAAATTCTGCAAGGGTTATTGATAGTAGCGACTCTACAGTTTCGCTTTAACAGCAATATGAATGAAAAACAAACTTTGCAAGAAAGACTTGGTCCGAAAGACTCACCTCTTTATCCATGTTGACGTCCATCTTGGAATCTGACCTGCTGTGTAACCACGCTAGCTGCATAACCACAGGTATCCCAAGCTCGTGCAGTAAATGTATGTATAAACACTGTATATACTAGTGTTTACGAAATTCCATACATTTACTGTAGTTTGATCACCACTAATCACGAGCTTGGGATATCTGTGCACGAACACGGAAATTTTGAATTTTACGAATTCGAGAATTTTGAACTATGAACACGGAAATTTTGAAGTATGAACACGGAAATTTTAAACTATGAATACGGAAATTTTGAACTATGAATGCGGAAATTTTGAACTATGAATACGGAAATTTTGAACTATGAACACGGAAATTTTGAAGTATGAATACGGAAATTTTGAAGTATGAACACGGAAAATTTTAACTATGAATACGGAAATTTTGAACTATGAACACGAAAATTTTGAACTATGAACACGGAAATTTTGAACTATGAATACGGAAATTTTTGAAGTATGAATTTTTGAAGTATGAATACGGAAATTTTGAACGAATACGGAAATTTTGAACTATGAATACGGAAATTTTGAACTATGAATACGGAAATTTTGAACTATGAATACGAAATTTTGAACTATGAATACGGAAATTTTGAACTGAATACGGGAATTATGACAAACATTTTATAAGAACCTATTTTTGAAAACAGGTTCTTATTTGGGAGGTCAGTTACACTGTTAGTACTGAAAACAAAACTGAAGGCATAGCGTACATAGCAATGATACAGTTTTCAGTTCAGGTTATTGAAGACATTAATCATAATTTTGACCTAATTTATGTAGTAATTTATTTGAGCGGCATAGGCCACAAACCGGCGTTATACATCTGTATCTACAAACTCATGACCCCCACCACTTTAAGTTTTAATACCTTTGAAAAATAAGAACCTATTTAACCTCAACAGCCCGACTTCTTCTTACGCATCAAATAAGAACCTATTCAGCCTGACCTGGGCTTTCACTGTATGAATTTGGAAATCTTGAACTATGAACACGGAAATTTTGAACTATGAATACGGAAATTTTGAACTATGAACACAGAAATTTTGAAGTATGAACACAGAAATTTTGAAGTATGAACACGGAAATTTTGAAGTATAAGTTCGGAAAACAGAGTGGCCCTTCTCGGCTTTCGTAGATTTCGGGTCACATGCAAAGGACTCCGGTAAACAAGCCAAGGGTCAAAGAGAGAGACGCAGTTCATAGAAAAAGGCATTAAAATGTGAAAAATGTAATCCCCAGCCCGTTATTTCTCGGTAAACTCCATCAAGAGATTTTAAAACTTGTAGCGAAATTCTTTGCACGTCTTCATGAACTGAAAGTAGCAGCCAACTTGAATGTACAAGTTCAAGTTCAATTTTATTTCACTTCAGACTAACTTTATATATTATAAAGATATTAACTAAATAGCAATTTTACAAGAATGTTGACGATTACAGTTTGAATATAGAAGGAACATTTGTAGAAGTGTGCGGTTGTCAGAGGAAAAGGGGATTTTCAATGGACAATTGTCATATATTTATCGTCTGGGGGATCGGAGGATTTTTTTGGGGGTTCACTTGGTTAAGGGGGATCACTTGGGAAAGGGTGGGTGTATCACTCTAAGGCTCCCACGCCGATTCGGCCACAAGATCAATTCAGTTCTGTCAATTTAAACTTGCTGGAAACTGCTCTCAAAAGGCAGGAAATGCTACTCTACACCTCAAAAATTTTCGGGGAGCATGCCCCCGCACCCCCCTCCCCCCCTAGGATCTCGCGACTTCATTAACGCCACTGATACTGAGTTATTTGGGCTACCTGTGTTCTATTCTATATGGTATCAGCTCCTGATGGTATGTATTATTGTGTGAAGATTGTCTTGCCGTAATGATTTTAAATCCTTGTCGCAAGTATTTTGGTATTATTAGAACATTTCCAAATTTCACTGCACCTTGTACTAGCCGTTTCTAGTAACCCTAATGCAACTTGGGGCTGTAGTGGGATGGGGGGTTGGGTATAGTGTATATACTACTGATATATCTTATTGTACATTGGGGGGTGCAGAAAAATCTATCACATGTTTGAGGGGGGATCAGGTGTTATTTTAAAATAAGCCGGTTCCGTTTCCAAAATCCTCCGAAAGGCGATAAATAATAATGACAGGTCCCTTATCTGTGCAGGGGGAGGGTCATGATATTTTAGGCCAAGCCCAAGGGGAAGGTCAGGAAATTTCATTCCCATCGCTAGGGGAGGATCACATCATTTTCAATTTAAAATTACCACCCTCCCTCCCCCTGCTAATTTCTGACAAGTCCCTAAACTGATACTTGCTTGCAGACTGACAAGCCAACAATGCTACACGACAATTCAATAATGTCCCATCCATCTTGAAAAGAACAAACATATCAATCATTTACACTGTTCTTTGAATAGTATTTAGTATTACTGATTATATGCAAAGAGTCAAGTATTGCCAGGACATGCGCAGTCAGTCGTGTCTCATAAACCATGCATGACCAATGCCAATCTCGTCCCCAGAGCCGTTATTTCTTACTCGAGATTGGACCAATGCGTGCTCGAACACTCCGATAGAACATGAATCCGTTTCGATTAATTGATGTTCTAATTGAAGGATTTCGTGTCGGGCATGAAGCAAATACACAAATACCGGAGTCTTTTTAGCTCGTTATGCTTCAGGAAGTAACCTGAAAGATGTTTTAAAATATTAGTTTTATTATAATGTTTCCTGTGCTCTGATTGGTCGAGAAGCTCTGACAATAACTGGATAATGCCGCGGTACATCAAAGACAATCGACCTATACTGCGAAGGTCATTGTCACTGTTGAACGGTGATTATGAGCCAGTTTGCTGCATACAGGAAAAAAATTCAAAATGTATGTGGCGGATAATTTTTGTGTGTCTAACGAGTAATTAGCAAGTGTTTCCTAAAAAGGACTAAGGCAAGAAATTCTGGAGCTAGAGACATAGTATATTCTTGGGTTTCATTATTAATTAAACTCAAGGTTGTTGTCTTCGATAATTATAATTAAGATCGGTGAACTCGAACCTCGAGCTACCCTGGGTACCAGAGCCGATTGAATTCATTTCTGATGTAATTTTCAGTCTAATTTTGATTCATCTTTCGCCGTGTCGATGGTTTATAGCTCAGTTTACCATTGAAAAAGAAAGTAAAAATCTCTTTCTGTGATGGCTAAAACATATTCACTGATAATGACTTTTGCCCAGTCGGAGGCTGATTGTTAAGTGATTTGTTTGAGACAAACAATAAGCTCAAAGCCTGTGCTCACGTTCTGTTGTTTTATACACGGAAAAGTGATATGTAGACGTGACTTGACTTAATTAGTTGAAAATCGCTGAAATCCCACTGGGCACAAAGGTATCTATCATTCGCTGGTTTCAGTGACACGACCGATGTTTTATTAAGCACTGATATGGTCTGTAATCTTGTGAATTGTGTTCCATGAGTCCCGGCTCAGGTCTATTAAATGCACCAATATGAGTATCACAAGGCGTCGCATATCTGCAACTGAGATCAGTCCCGCTAACAGCCAAACTGACTTTTGGTGCCTTGATCAACTCGAAGCTGGGAGAGGAACCAAACACGACAAAAATGGTACAAAAGAAGGAACTTCTCAGCAGGATAAAAATAAGAAGTTTATTGTATTGGAAAATGATCACTATCTCCGTTCCAAGTCTTCTGTAGTTGTGACAAGAATGGAAAAGACCAAGCCTAATATTCTTACAGCTTCTCTAGTTGGGCCTGTGCCGCAAACTCGAGAGGAGCGCGGAAAGAGAGAGGTGGTATATTTTCTACCTTGTGAGTCTCAACACAATTTAAACTTTGAAAAACTGAATGAACCATCAATGAAAGTCGACTACCGGCAATGTTCACCTGTTAGATTCGATGGAACTAGAGAACGGCAAAACAAGAAAAACAACATCAGTAAGTTCAATAAACTAGAGAGAAAAGCCAATATCACTAAAAAAGGACTAAAAAAAGACGCCGAGTCCATGCCACAACAAAACAAAGTTGGAAATCATTTTGTTGAGACGCTCACAGACCAAAGCAAAGGAGAATTGTTAGAAAGCCACGTTAGGAACGCCAACCAAGAGTATGACCAAACCATGGCCAAAGCAAAGGTTCTTTTCAACTGGATTTCAAACCAGTGAGGGCTCCACATATGTCAGTCTATTTTGAGTTTTTATTTATAATTAATTCAGTTATTGTTGTACGATTAGTAAGAATAATACGATCATAGTATATAGTGCTTCTATTATTGGAGCAAAAATCTGTACAGAGCCGATATGTATATATCTGATTGGCTAGTTTATAATATATTAAGTTGAATAAAATTGGTATCCATATTGTTCAATCGGTTGAGCTTTCAATCATTTGTTACGTGACGGACATGTGCTTAATCGATAGACGAGACTAGGCCACTGATCTACAAATGACCCCCAGCGTCCCCCCAGCCTGCAAGTGCGTCAGAAAACGTATTCAGCAGCATGCACACCGTTATGAGTTATATATTTATTTACATATTCCTCAGTTTACAGTGAATGATCAATTTTTGAGGTAGAATTATAAACAATGAGAACAAATCCTGGCCTTAACCGTTCAGTGTACTGAACTCCACGATCCGTAACAACAAGGAACAGTCCAAGCCTTTAATTTGCCTGTACGGTTTAGTCGAAGCCTTTAATTTGCCTGTACGGTTTAGTCCAAGCCTTTAATTTGCCTGTAAGGTTTAGTCGAAGCTTTTAATTTGCCTGTAAGGTTTACATTTACTTCACCACAGGGAATACCAACTAGTATATGAAACCCGAAGTGAAGTCAGTTTACATTTCCAGTTGATTTTGCAAATCTTAAACTCCCAATATATAGTATAGTAGGCTACACATCTCTACTAGTCAATAACTGCTAGTCCCTATCGTCCCTCACATATAGCCCAGCCCTGAACGGTGTGCGCACGTGATATCATCTGAGTACTATAAAACCTCTATTAAAATACAGGTGTATAAATCTACAAGAAATCGGTCTGCAAGGAATCGAATATGTATTAGTTTCCTTCAGATTTAAACAATTTTGATCGACGATGAGAATACTTTGCAGGCATTCGTGAGTATATGACTGTACAACTGCATGATCACATGACGTGTACCCGGCATGCAAGGCATCTTGGTCTCGAGACTCCTGATGTACTGTCTATCCAAAGCAAGCCAAACTTACTGAGCGAGTTTATACCCCTTGAGCGTAGCTTTAAGCGTCCTGTATATAGAGTCCGACTTCACAGGCATCAACTTAGTGATTTGAAGGTAGTTTTATCAAGGTTGTTTTTACATGATCAGTAGACCTCTGGTCAGGACGGTAAACTGTTTTGTCCTGACGATGCGGTGGCCCACAAAGTCACGTACTGGAACAAATGTAGCTAGTAAATGTCCCGGGGGGGGGGGGGGGGGGGGGGGTACTCCCTTATATACGCTATATACGGGTATGTGCCGCGGGATAGGGTATGGTTTTTGAGCTCCCAGGTCTGGGGTAGGGTATCGTTTTTTGCCTTTTTAGGCTGGGATCGGGTACGTTTTGGTCTGGTATACTAATAGGGTATGGTTTCCGCAATAACGCCACTATCAGTCGCTATCAATTTACATATCCCTTTAGCACGCTTTCAATCTGGATAGGGTATACATTTTTAAGCTTTAGTCTGGGATAGGGTGTACATTTTAAAGCTTTAGTCTGGGATAGGGACTATGGAAAAACAAAATTTTAGGTCTGGGATAGGGTCAGGGTTTTGAGGTGTCCGCGGCACACCCCTACCCAAAAATACGGTAAACTGTTTTGTCCTGACGATGCGGGTGCCCCCCCCCCCCCCCCCCCCCCCCCCCCCCCCCGGGGTAAATGTCCATCATAAGAGGTTCAAACACCTCTGCAGTAAAAAAAGTAAAGCAAGTAAAGCAACCTTATTTAATGTCGGTAACAGTAAAAACAGTAGGCTGAGGCCGACGGTGCGCACTTTATACTCCCCTTTCTATCAGTGCTCCGTTGTACTGAGCTACTGAGCTACTGAGCTACACGGATTAGAAAGAACTCGAAACAAGATGCGGTTATATGTGCAGCTAGTGTCCATTTAGTTTAATTACCCTTCAGGCTCGCTAGTCGCTCTGATCGAAGAAGCTATATAGTTCTGTATCCGATCGTGTGCAAAGTCTAGAAGATACTGTTGTTAACAATGGAGACACTTAAAATAAGCCAGAATATAATTAACTTATTAAATCATGGAACTTGTTGAAAACGTGTGCTGACGATCATGTCAAGGTTACTTACTTCAGACTAGTTTATTTATTTATTTGTTTTAAAGTTCGTGTAAATTCCAACAGGAATTAACTCCTTGAATAGCTAACTTTCTGTCTTAGTGCTTGTCAACTCTTTTAAGTACGTTATAGACGTGTGGTATTGCACGTCTATAACGGAACAAATCGTTTAGCACGGACTTCCTGTTCCATTGGCTTTCACTAAACAATCGTTTCTGTCTGGTCCTATCAGAACGTCCAACACCACCGTCATCGCATTAGTTATTTACTTTATAAACTTTGATTAAAACAAATTTAATTAAAATTCCACTAGGGGGTCAACCTACAGAAGTTACACGATTTGTTAGGCATATGAACTGATCAACTATAAACCATGGAGATATCATCACGTTCCGTTGCGCATTGTTGATCAGCTTTGTTGGGAAAGAGACTATTACTAATAAATATATAATAGGATTTATCACAAAAAAATTATTTAACACTCGAAGGACAATTAACCAACAAGTTAGAGACTGAAGTGTCTCATTAATTGAAGTACTTATCAGATACCGAAGATGTGCAAAGGAGCTCTGCCTGATCTACCATTATCAGCTGTAAGATGTACATTTCGTCGTACAACCTCTGTAGCGGCAATTGCTCCACCTCGCCATGACTTGCAGCATTTGTTGGAGCCGACGGTGGACTTTCCGAGGTTGACTCTGAGAGACTGCAAGACTGCAGGAAAGTGTCAGCAACAATGTTGGAGAAGTAAGATGGCAGCTTATTCTCTTCCAGACGAGAAGTGTACATTATTTGAAGGCCAGCCCAAAGTCCGCCCCAAAACTGCTAGAGTCACAAACCACGAGAAAGCGCGATGTGGTGATTTATTATCTTTTAACGTGTCACAAAAGACCGACTTTGAAGACCAGAAAAAGAGAAAAATTGTGGTGTTCTTACCATCCAAGATAGACGACAAACACATTTATCTTCAAAGCCACAACGCAGAAAGAGTACAAATAAAGCGCTCTGCATTAGAACGCTTGCCTGGTATAAAGGAAACTAAGGAACCAGTCAACGAAGAAGATGAACAGCCTCAACGCGAAAGTGCTGAAAGAGAAGAAATTACAGTTTTGCCACAACCTCACAACCGAGATCAAAGTGCAATTCATTCAGTAGGCCTACCCCTTATTGGCCACAACTGTCAAGGACGAAGGAGAATGTTGCGAAGAGTTCAAAGTCATGATCTCGAAAACCACGTTATACAAGCTGACAAGGACTTTGATGAGAACGAAGCAAAAGCATCCATTTTGTACAACTGGATGATGGCACAAAATGATCTCGATAAACTAGGTTCCTATTAAACCCGAAAAAAAAGCCGGTACATACACTTCAGTTGTTAGTTGAACTTGTATAGATTATTCAGTGAATGGAAGTATATAGTTTCCCGTTGAGTCAACCAACTGATTCCATTACTTAGTCTTCTAATTCAGCGCCTTTTATTGCATCACTCACTTGTAATATAAAAACGTGTGTTCATAAGAAAACAATAAATTCACTTGATTAAATATTTGTTGACTTTCTTCCTTCCTTGTTAGACGTGAAAGTTGAGGATTTTGAGCACAACATAAAATTTGTTTTTGTAAGACCAAAGCTAATAAAGTTTATTATTATTATTATTACTGTGAATGTCTGAATGTCTCCGGCAATTGCCGCAAATTAAGTCTGTTTTGATTGTAGAATCCAGTAAAATTTCGTTATTTCAACAAGGACTGATTTATATGAAAGATACGAGCTAGTCTTCCCAGAAAAAAACTGCATACCGCGCCGCTAGCAACGCCCCTTACGGAGTTCTGAAGTGTGCCGCCATAGCATACTATCGATTTGTATAATACATTAACTATATGGGTTGTGTTATGTTATGTTGTCTTAGTCGTTTCGACTGTGTTAAGCAAACTTGTTCAATACTAACTGTACTGAAGTCATAGTAAAACCGATGCGCCCGCATTAGTTAATTTTCATTGATTTTGCGCATTCGGAGAAATTACTAAAATATTATTAATAATCAGTGAATTCCCTACTGTTTTCACCGGTCATCGCTATATAATATATGTGCATCAGTGTTCGTTAAGAGAGCATGCATGTATGTATAATCTCTTGGTTCGTATAACTTTCTCAGTTAGTATTTAAAGCTTCCAACTGAGAAGTATATTAACTCCCGGGAATAACTCCCGTCAAGTTCTTAGTTGCTCACACGTATTTGCTCTGATTGTGCAAACAAGAATGCAAGGAGCGCACAGTTGTCTCTGTTTGTTTGTTCGTTTGTTTCATTTGTTTATGTGCATTTCAACCTCAGTAATTGCGAAATTGCGGTTTCATTGGTCGACAATCGAGCAAAGATTTCATTTATCAGGAATTTCAGTGTTTTCAGATTGAGATTCGATTTAGGTTGTCGAGCGTCCGGCATCGTTTAATTGCGCGCAATTCAGTTTCAACTTGAGCAGAGCGCATGATTATGTATGTGTAAAACGAGTCCCTCTTTCAGTTATAACTTGGATGGTTTGAGGAAGGAGCTACATAGGTATCCATAATTTATCGTTAAGCGCCTTAGAGCTTTGGATAAGGCGCTATATAAGTAATAAATTATCATTTATTATTATTATTATTATTATTATCGTTATTTTATCATGCACACGAAGAATTAGTTCAAATTTAAAACGAGTTTTCATTGTATTGGTGAGGGAGGGGATGGGAGGGGGACTAGCTGAACCTATTTTTAATAGTGACCGAATTTTGCTATCCAAATTAAAAAATCATGATGCAATCTTTTGGCTGTCATTAGTCGGTAATTTGTTGCCAGCTGAAGCGTTCTTGAAGCGCCGCGCGCGGTCGCAGAGGGACGCGAAAAGAGCTACAACATAGCGCCAAAAGCGCTTTAAGTTTTTCGATCTTTAGACTCTCTCAAAGGCACTAACTTTGATAAATATACCAATAGAAGTGTAGCATATATTACTTTCAAGGAGTCGCTTGAATGTTACGACACCCTGTCCACCCTTCTCAGTTCCCTCGGGATATCGACCTTGAGAATCAAGAATCACGTTCCGTTGCGCACTGTTGAGCTTTGTTATCAGTAAAGACCTGATAATTCTCTGTATGTTCCAGTTATTAGCACTCACTTATAAATTCCATCAATCGAGGTGATGGTAGAACAGTCGATTAACTGAATCACTGACAAGCAGGTGTCGGCTACTGACTTTGCATTCAAGGGAGCCTACTTGTCCGAAAACTGTGCCTTTGCAGACTGATGTATCTACTTCATGCACAAGGATATTGTTTGCAGCATTTCAGTGGAACGGCTCTACGAACTGCCACGATCGACAAGAAAAGCCGGTCGACGCACACCCGAAGAGATGTGTCAGGAAGGATGTAAGATCAAAGCTAGTTTTGTGGAAGAAAAGTTGAAGTGTACATTAATGAGAGCCGACCCTCAAAGCCACTCTAAGACAGCAAAAGTCACCGGCAACATCAGGCAGAATGAGCGATACGCTAACTTATGTACAGACGCTTTGTCTGAGTTAACTGGCAAAACACCAACTCCAACACGAACAGAGAAACAATTAAATCGGTCTCAGTTAGAACGCTTGCCTGGCATAAAGACAACCCACTTTAAGGAACAACACAACAAAGAAGATGGACGGCAAAGTGAAAGTACTGAAAGAGAAGAAATTACAGTTTTGTCACAACCCGACAACCGAGATCAAAGTGCAAGGCATTCAGTAAGCCTACCCCTTATTGGCCACAACTGTCAAGGACGAAGGAGAATGTTGCGAAGAGTACAAAGTCATGATCTCGAAAACTACGTTAAACAAGCTAACAAGGACTTTGATGAGAACGAAGCAAAAGCATCCATTTTGTACAACTGGATGATGGCACAAAATGATCTCGATAAACTAGGTTCCTATTAAACCCGAAAAAAAAGCCGGATAGACTGATTCATATTTCATTATTTACTAGATTATAAGTTTTCAAATCAATATCGGTGCATACTGAATGTGATGATAAAGTTGGATCATCTACATAAAGTGCCACTGTAGGCATTGCATGGATCAGTTGAGACTAGGATGCACGAGATGAAATGAAAATGGTTTTTGCATGCTTGTGCGCACTATATACTTAATAATAATAATAATAGTTGATGTTAAACTTGCTTAGCAAAATGTGTAACGCTTGTTATGGATAAATTAAAGATAGTTATATTATCTCGTAGTTATTTTCATGCACAGTGCAAGTTATAAAAATAATCGTTGGTCTGCATTTTGTCGTCGTCAGATTTGTCAGTAATCACCCAACCGCGCAAACCACTACACTGATTCGTCACATCAGCTGACGCCAGTAGATGGACTGGACTCTAGTAAATGAGTAATCCGAAGTACAGCTACGCCAGTAGATGGACTGGACTCTAGTAAACTGATGGGTAATCCGAAGTACATGACTCCTCCCTTCGAGTCTCCCTTCGTCCTTTCCTCGTTCTCCCTCCAATATCTCCTAGCCACATCCACAGGAAGCCCGAATGGAGTTAGTTGTCTGATGAGAAGCTAGCTACATCTGTGGCTAATATGCTCGCGCTGATATGCATTGACTAACATGTGAAGTGATGAAAGCACCAATGTAGTTTTGTACCATATTCAGATCCCGGGGGTACTCCCATGTGAAAGGGGCGGGGATGATCGTCGGGAAAAGTCAATTGAACGACGACCATTCTGGGCGTGGCTTTTGGCTTTGTTTGGCCCTCAGAAAGATATCATTTAGAAATATTACGTGATTTCCAGCTGCCTGATCGGTGCAGTAGACCACCAAGACCCACCAACACAATATGAGACTTAAAATTGGTTGTTTCTGGCTTATCTATTTGTTTTTAAAACTACAAACGTTAAAAATAACATACGCATTACAACAAGATCGATACACTGAAGAAGATCCGAGGAAGGATCGAAACGTTTGTAGCTTAATTAACAAATATAAGCCAGAGACAACCAATTTTAAGTCATATATTAATGCATCCTGGCTGCAATTACAAGATTTTCAATAACCGACGATACTGAGATCGTTTTTATATCTTCGCGAGCAACCCTTATAAAGGAACCCTTGATGGCTAAAAATATTTAGCGTTCCGTCGTGAACACCCTAAGTGATACCAAACCAATTAATTAATTTACACCCCTAAAAGAGACGACGATCATTCCCGCCCCTTTCACATGGGGAGTCCCCCCGCATTTAGAAATAACTGGAAATATAAACTAAATCACTTTTATAAGGCTTAAAAATGAAATGGTTAGAAATGCGCGACTGCCCGATAGGGTATGGTTTTCGAGCTTCTCAGGTCTGGGATAGGCGGTATATATTTTGTCCATTTGCACTGCAGGGATAGGGTATGATTTTTACAGCGAACCAAGTATTTATCATTCTTTTTGCATTTTTACGAGCATTTGAAGATCTCTAATGAAATGATTGTAGCGGCAAAATAAAAATTCTTAGCTTCAAATTGATCACGAACTTTCAATTTTAGTCTGTGATAGGGTATTGATTTTCAAGCTTATGTCTGGGATAGGGTACAGAAAATTTCCGTTTTTAGGTCTGGGATAGGGTAAAGTTTTGGGTCATAGCGGCACACCCCTACCAAAAAAATGGCCGAACTCGTTCCCAGTCCTCCCGTTCATTTTCTCGGTAGCCTGTGAACAGGCTCTCCAAGGGGAGGGGGGGGGGGGGGGGGGGGGGAAGGGGAGGGGGGAGGAAAGGGAGGGGGACTGGGGAGGAGGGAAGAGGAAAAGGAGAACCTGTAAACATTCTTTAGAGGAAACTGTTCTGATTGGTCAATTTCGTAACAAGCATGCCCTGTGGAAGATTTTTGATAGAACTCAGTTTGAACGTGTGTTAATTTTTTGAGGAGTTTGTTAAACCACTGAACATGTTACTCATAAATGCGAGCAGAAGGCCTGTATAATGTCTACTGCAAGGAAAAATGATGACTTGGGGTAGTTCTTCCTATGGGATTCGCGAAAGACAACTGTTCACTGCAAAGCAACCGTCATCGTAGCCTACGCCAATCATCTCAATAATGAAAAACCAAGTCATCCAAACAACCGTACCTGAGCATGAAGATTTTGAAGACGAGAAAGAGCTGTGGCAAGGATTTCGAGGTGGATATTATTTATTTTCTCATCTCAGAGTAGTGGATCATCGCTGTTTGACCCTCCTCTCCTCCTCCCCAGTTCCACTCCCTTTCCTTCCCCCCTCCCCTTCCCCCCTCACCTTCCCCCTCCCCTTGGAGAGCCTGTTCACAGGCTATTTTCTCGGCTACACCGATCTCCTGATAAACTTACAGAAAAATTCCATGAAAATCGCTAATGATTCAATAAAAACAATGTACAAGAAAATTACTCAAAATCACAAGTTTTTATTTTCATAGCTGTCAAGAACACTTTTGTAGATATTGGGCTCCCTGTGTCAACACGAAGACACACAAAACTTTTGAGAATTAACCTTACATTCACTGTTGCTATTAAAACAGCTGCTTATTAAACCTGTATTTATAAATCTTTTAGAACACCACTCTGAAACGGCATTGATATCTTGTTATCAAACTCCTCGCCACATGCACAAGTTTTGTCACGATAAACACAACGTTGCTATAGCGACCAGTTCCGCCATATTCGACAAACCGGGCTGGAGGCTGCTTGCTCCTCAGCTGAAGATTATCTAATTTAGGGCCTGATAAATTACGAACGGAGGACAATGATCAACCCAAAAGAATAGTAACTATTTCTGTAAAGTTTTTATATATACATTAAGCCAAAACGAACAAGAGTTATCCTAGAAAATTGTAAATAGTTAACAAGTTTGAAAGCGCGCTAAATCAAGAAGAAACCAAGATGGAGATCAACGACGTTCGCTTTGACTTCATTGCGGACTATGTCCAAAAGACCATGAAATTGAAGGCTGACAAGTGGGCTAAGTTACAAGGAAATGAAGAATACAGACAGTTAATTTTGGACTTCTTCGAGAAAACAGAGTACAATACGCTGGTTATTTTGCTCTCCAGCTCAAGTCATTTGGTGCCATCGTACGAGTATCCAACAAGCATGAAAAATAAAGCTGTATACTTTGTCAAGAAAGAGAAGGGAATTAACGTTGGCAAAGACAATTATAAAACTTCTTTAAGCTACGGAGATCTATCGGCTTCACCTCTGGATCAACTGTCCGTTCTAGTGGAGGAGGTTTGTGAAAATATTTTATGTTTTCTTTTGTATTTGTGAGTTGTGTTGTAGTTGTAGTCCGAGACGAGAGGGGAGTATGGCGTCAGCAAGCTCTGCAAAATATTTTTTTCTTCAAGTTTTGCAACCTAACAAGTTATTGAACTGCTCAAAACTATCAAAAGAAGACAAAAATTTAAAAGTGATGGTTGTTGTTGTGATTCTTCTTGTGGAAATGTGGAAAATGTTTGTTGTGTTTTAAAGTAAGCTTTATACTGCTACTACTTATAATTAAGCTTAGTTAGCATTGTAACTTATAGTACCTCAAATAAAATAATATTGTTGTAATTCTTTGCATTACCCCTACCCTTGAGTTTAAGAAAGAAATAATTATTAAAAAGTAGCAAGCAAATAGAATTTATATGTAAGAAAATTATTTTGCACTGATATTGCATGTTGTACATATATATTGACATATTGTTTCACCTAATTTTGTGTCTAGATTTTAGTCCCACTTCTATCTAACCCCCGCAATCATGAACAGTGGCCTGCTGTTGTGTCTCAAGATGTTATGCGGCATGTCCATCAACTGAAAAGCAATGTCTTTGTTATTGCTGGTCAAGTTAAAGGCAAAACACTGCTACCTTTGCCAGTGGGCTCAGACCAGGTCTCTGATGCAGTTGAGGCAGAAGAACGGTACATAAATATCGCTTTTTAATACAATAATTATTTCATATAAAGGCAGTTGCAAACCTCTGCTCTGATTTAATTATATTTGTTATGGTTTAACTGTCATGTGATGCTTGAATGCTATGCATGCAAATATGTACACCAAAACAAATGTATATACATGACGTAAGTCAGTTTAAAAGCTAAAATTCCCTTGCCTTTTTCAAGGGGTGAAACGTTTGACCGTAGCCTTGTACATTCAATTGAGTCAGTCATCATTGACTGGAGCCACCAAATCCAGTCAGTTCTGAAACGAAACTCAGCCCAACCATTGCTTGATGGTACGAACCCTGGTCCACTGGTTGAACTGGACTTTTGGAAAGCCAGAGCCACAAATCTGGAATGCATCTTTGAGCAGGTGAATATCTTGATGCATGGTTTACTTGTAATCATTTAATTATATACATGTAATAGGTAATACAATGTACATGTACTCTGATCGGTGGAGGGTCGTGTGTTATTAGAATATTGAGACACAGTCTGATGATGCCAGAAGTCAAGTTGGCAAAACGCAGTGAGAACAACATATGCGCCAGTTGACTTCGTCTCGTGGTGTACTTTTCTGTTCTCATATCATTTTGATGTCAATTGTGCACACAGCAAAATGGAATCTATTTGTTTAATGCATCCTTTCTAAGCTACATCTAATGGGGGGAGGGGATAGGGTGGGGGGGGGGGGGGGGGGGGCATGGGAAGGATGTTTATTTTTTGTTAGATACCAGACAGTATAATGATTGCACACTTGTCATGGTACAAAGTTTATTCATTTGTTTATTCATTGTATTCCAGCTCCATGATGTCAAAGTAAGACGGATGGCACAACTATTAGAAAAGACCCAGAGCAGCTACTTCCCAGCATTTAAGAAGATATTCAAGGATGTTGTTGCTGGTATGTTTGTCAGAACTTCACAAGAATAAGTCAACCATCCAGTACTATTGTCACTAACACTCCTATACACAATGTTTCTTTTTAACTCAGCTTTGGATGAAGCAAGAGACATTACCCTCTACCTCAAGCCACTTCGGCGGTTGCTTGAAGACATGGAACAGTATGACTTTTCTGAATTACACAAGATTCTTCCTGCTATCGTACATGTTGTTGGTTTGCTGTGGGCCAACTCAAAGTTCTACTGTTCAGCACCTCGAATCATTGTGCTTCTTCAGGAACTCTGTAACATGATAATGGAGATGGTATGCACATTGTATTATGGAGTACATGTTCACTATAACTATTCAGATGTTTTCATATCTGTTAAATAAATAGTTTTAAGAATGACACATGAATAAATACATTGTCTGCATTGCTGATTATTAAATATTATTTACTACTTATTTCTTGCTTTTAGGCCAGAACATATCTTGATCCTGCAGAGATTTTCAAAGCAGAAGTTGAAGAAGCATATGAAAAGACACAGAAAGCTATTGAGATCTGTAACCTTTTCAAAGACACATTCCAGGAAAACAGAAAGAACATTGGAAAGTTCTTCAAAGAAGTTACTGATGTCAAACCATGGGAGTTTGGCAATGAGCTTGTGTTTACCAGGCTGGACATGTTTGTAGACAGATTGCATATTGTAGAGGTAATTGTTCCTGCATGCATACACATGAGTAATGTTTCCATTCACGTCCAAATATTTCCCCAATACATTTAATGACACTTTAAATTTAATATTGTTATTATTTCTCTTATTAAAGGATGTGTTTGCAACAGCAATGGAATTCAGCAAGTTGGAAAAAGTTGAAATTGCTGGTATCAAGGGTAAAGTACTAAGCCATCAGGTTGTGGAAATCTTTAATGAGTTCAATGAACTATATGCCATGTTTGGTAACAAAACATATGATGGCCTGGATGCCACAAACAAGGTATTATCAATGATAATAATATGTACTTATTGACTGGGGTCGGGTGGGAAAATATTTGGTTCTACATGTAGGTCATGGCCGTGCTGAACGACCAAGAGCCAAATATTTTCCAGTCCGGCCCAACCTAACTCAGTCAATAAGCATTTTATCATATGACCCAACCAAACCTCTTTTTCCAATGGCTTTATTAAGAGCACGCAAGTCAGGAAATACAGCTTTTTCCAGACCGGCTTACACCATCACGTCCAGACCCCATAACATGGCTTTTTCCAATGGTTTTATTATTAGAGCACGAGTCGGGAAATACATGTGTATGGGTGCGGGTCATATGATAAATTCTAGTAACATGTATTCTTTTGAATTACAGCACTCTTAAAATTAATTATTGCCATTTATTTTACACTGTATGTGTATAACAGGAGTTTGTTGACGATTACAACCAATTCAGGGACAGGATAACAGACTTAGACAGGCGGTTAACATCAATAGTGTGTCAGGCATTTGATGACTGTCCAAGCACAGAGTCTGCTCTCAAGGTACTCTCATACTTGTAGTACAATCATTTATTTTCAAATTCACATGCATATGTTCCTAGTGCAATCATTGATATATCTCACATTCTCATTATTTTGCTTGTATTTTTTATTGCAGTTACTGGATTGTCTTGGTTCTCTTCTTGATCGTCCACTGATCCATGTTGATTTTGTCAACAAGTATCCAGTACTGCTTAGAATGTTTGAACAAGAACTAGATCAATGCAAAGTCATCTTTGATACTCAGATGTCCATTGAACAAGATGAGGGTATACCACCTATAAATAAGAACATGCCACATGTGGCTGGGGTGCTGAAGTGGTCGAATGAACTAAGAGACAGAATTACTAAACCTATGCATGCACTTAAGTTATCCCTGAACCATGGGTATGTGATGTTGATGCATATTCTAAAGGCCCAGACACACGATGCAACTTCTCTTGCAATGTTGCGCGCAACAAGAGTTTTTTGGGGTGTCACACGATGCAACGTTGCACACAACAGTTACAGAAGTAGAACTCAATCCTACTTCTGCAACTGTTGCACGCGACGTTGCAAGAAAAGTTGCATCGTGTGTCCAAGCCTAACATTCAGCTTACCTGGAATTGCAATCAAATTGAAAAAACATTTTATTATTTTAGCTGATTCTGCAAGCTTTTGAATGTGGCTTTATTCTTTGAGGCCAACTTACTGTCAGTTATCTGAGTCGATCAGGTTCAAAAGCTTGGTGTGTTTTGTCAGTAACCTTGTTGCCATTTATACATGGTTGATAATGATTTGTACATGTAATCTTCAGTAGATCACAGACTAGTGTCTGTATATAATGGTCTACACACTTGTGAAGTTGACACATCTTTGATTCAAAGTACATATTTGTACTGTGTGTTACACAAAATCCTTCTCAATTCAACCTGCTGCAATCATTGCTCTCTATTAGACTGATTCCATAAGTCAGTCCCAGTTCGCTCTCTGTCGATCCTGATGTCGCTCACTAGCCGACGCTAGTTGAGCCTCTAAAAGGAGCGACTTATGGAATCAGTCTATGCTCTCTATTCATTCAATTCATGTTCCTGTTGTCCATTGTTTCTTTTCTTGTTCTACTTACTCAAGGCCTTCCACTGGTTTTCCTATCATTCATGCTCTCATAAGGTACATGATTGTACAGCCTCTTACCACTTTCTTCTTTATCCATAACTTCCATTCTCATTCATTTATGTTACCAAATAATGTGGTCTCAAAGTATGATAAATCTTTGTGATGGTGGAGAATGTTTTCCAAAAGACTATTTTTGAATGATATAGATTGTATTTTAAATAACATTGCAAATGTATTTATTCAGAACTCTGGAGACAGCTGAAGCAATGATTATCTTCAATAAGTATGATGAAATGAATAAACTACTCACCAGGTTAGTGCATTTACAATAATCCCACAATATAATACATGTATATCTGGCCCGGTTGCATGAAAGGTGAATAGCGCTATCCACCAGATAAAGTCTTATCCAACGGATAAAATTTATTGGGTAACTGCATCAGTTTTATCCGTTGGATAGGACTTATCCGGTGGATAGCGCTTATTCAGGCTTCGTACAACCGGGCCCTGAGATGTTATATCAACATTTTGTGTTACTTTAATAATGGGAATGCATTAATTACAGACTCTGAGTTCTAAGACATGCAGAGAATAAATTATAATGGCTTAATCATACATGTTCATCCTGACATTCTTTTTGGTTCTAGTTACGATGATGAGACCTACAATCATTGGACAAAAGGAGTTGATAAAATATCTCAGCAGAACTTAGACAAACCTCTGATTGTCAGAGATTCCAATACAAAACTCATTACAGTCAACTTTGATCCTGAGGTCAGTGTCTTTGCAATACATGTATATATATACATCTGTACATTTAGGCGACCCAATAAATTATTATACCTTTTATGATTACATTTTATTATTTATCATTTAATTAATATTGATTATTATTATTTTTACACATTGCAAAGCACTATTGGACTACTGGAAATAGCGCTACAGTATATATTCAATAAATAAATATCAGTTCCATTATTTTGATAATCTCATCAGGTCAGACAGGGTTTGACTGATATTTCATTTGGTATTTTTGAATCTTAGTTAATTGCTGTTCTTCGTGAAGTCAAATACTTAGAGACTGCTCAGAATGAAGCACTTGAGAACATACCTGACAGTGCTACTGCTATTTACTCACGGAATGAGACTTTCCATAAGTTTTGTGCCAACCTGGACTTGACTGTAGCATGGTACAACAAAGTTCGAGAAACTCTGTTAGATGTTGAGTTTCCTCTAGTGGAAGGACAACTGCAGAACATTGATAATCAACTAGAGCAGGCCGAAAAGAGCTTAAACTGGAACAGTGATGGTGAGAATATATATATTGTGTACATGATTCCCCTGCAGTACCTACCTACATGTACCTACCTGCATGTACATTGTACAGTACCTGCATGTACCTACCTGCATGTACCTACCTGCATGTACCTACCTACATGTACCTACCTACATGTACCTACCTACATACATGTACCTACCTACATGTACCTACCTACATGTACCTACCTGCATGTACCTACCTACATGTACCTACCTACATACATGTACCTACCTACATGTACCTACCTGCATGTACCTACCTGCATGTACCTACCTGCATGTACCTACCTACATACATGTACCTACCTACATACATGTACCTACCTGCATGTACCTACCTACATGTACCTACCTACATGTACCTACCTGCATGTACCTACCTGCATGTACCTACCTACATGTACCTACCTACATGTACCTACCTGCATGTACCTACCTACATGTACCTACCTACATGTACCTACCTGCATGTACCTACCTACATGTACCTACCTACATGTACCTACCTGCATGTACCTACCTACATGTACCTACCTACATGTACCTACCTGCATGTACCTACCTGCATGTACCTACCTACATGTACCTACCTACATGTACCTACCTGCATGTACCTACCTACATGTACCTACCTGCATGTACCTACCTACATGTACCTACCTACATGTACCTACCTACATGTACCTACCTGCATGTACCTACCTACATGTACCTACCTGCATGTACCTACCTACATGTACCTACCTACATGTACCTACCTACATGTACCTACCTGCATGTACCTACCTACATGTACCTACCTACATGTACCTACCTACATGTACCTACCTGCATGTACCTACCTGCATGTACCTACCTACATGTACATGTACCTACCTAATGACTGTTGAGACTGTCCCGTCATTAACAATTAATGGAGCTTCTATCAAACAAGTCTCCAGTACGAAATCACTTGGAGTATTAATTGATGAAAGTCTGTCTTGGAACGCACATATCGACAAATTATCTAAAAAAATTGCCTCTGGTATCGGGGCCCTGAAACGTATTAGACCTTTTGTTCCTCACAGAACTCTGCAGCTTATCTTTACTTCGCTGATCCAGCCACATTTTGATTACTGCAGTGTTGTGTGGGGAAATTGTGGTAAGACCCTGGCCTCTAAATTACAAAAGCTACAAAATCGTGCGGCTCGGGTTTTAACTTTCTCCAGCTATGACACTAATGCCGATGATCTATTTGAATTGCTCGGTTGGAAAAAACTGGACTGCCAACGCCAAATTCAAAAAGCTGTTATGGTCTATAAATCACTTAATGGTCTTGCTCCGGATTACCTTCGCTCAAAATTTGTAGACCGTAGCAGCGTTACAAGCTATTCATTGCGGGACACCGAGTGCAAACTTACTATACCATTTCCTCGCACTAATTATCGAAAAAATAGCTTTAGCTATAATGGGGCTGTTCTTTGGAATGGCCTCCCAAACGAATTACGGCAAGCACAAACCCTTAGTAGTTTTCGTGCTGGCTGTAAACGATTTTTTTAACTAGTTCACTAAATACACGGCACTCCTGAAAAGCAGGTTATTTTGTTTACTTATAGTATTAGTTTTTATATATAATAATTAGATAGATAGAGTGTTTATGTATATAGATATTTACAATTTTATCATATTTCTTTGTAAAATCCTGATGGGTCCACCGTGTTTAAATAAAGTTATATTACTATTACTTATTACATGTACCTACCTACATGTACCTACTTGCATGTACCTAGTACCTGCATGTACCTACCTACATGTACCTACCTGCATGTACCTACCTACATGTACCTACCTACATGTACCTACCTACATGTACCTACCTACCTACATGTACCTACCTGCATGTACCTATATGTACCTACCTACATGTACCTACCTACATGTTCCTACATGTACATGTACCTACCTACATGTACCTACCTACATGTACCTACCTACCTACATGTTCCTACCTACATGTACCTATATGTACCTACCTACATGTACCTACCTACATTATGTACCTACCTACATGTACCTATATGTACCTACCTACATGTTCCTACCTACATGTACCTATATGTACCTACCTACATGTACCTACCTACATGTACCTACCTACATGTACATTGTACCTACCTACATGTACCTACCTACATGTACCTACCTACATGTACCTACCTGTACATGTACCTACCTACATGTACCTACCTACATGTACCTACCTGTACATGTACCTACCTACATGTACCTACCTACATGTACCTACCTGTACATGTACCTACATGTACCTACATGTACCTAACTTGGATTGCACAGCCATTCTTAGTGTCATCATGCAATACTTTAACCCCCATGGACAAATAAAGCATTACATGACGAAGCTAAAGGCTTGAACACACAATGCAACATTTCTTGCAAAGATCGTGCCAAAGATCGTGCAAAGATTGTGATACAGTAGTATCGAGTTCTACTTCTGTAACCATTGCGTGCAACGTTGCATCATGTGACACCCCAAAAAACTCTTGTTGTGCGAGACACAAGAAAAGTTGCATCGTGTGTCTGGGCCTTAAGGGCAGGCGCGAAGGAGGCTATAGTGCAACAGATGCAGAAATCTCAGGATCCCCACTGCAATCATGTCAGTTACCACCGTCCCGTAGTCCATTCCAATTTCTCTCTGACTGCTAATGTGGTACATGTAGCTACATATATACTAGTAAAGCACTAATTTAATAAGATGATGGTGTTTGTTTAGGTGTTTGGGAGTACATCGATAAAACACGTGAACTGGTGCACGATCTTCAAACCCGTGTCCAAGCAGCTAAAGACAATGTTGATGGGATTAGTCAACTAATGACGAAATGGAGTGAAGCACCTCTGTACGAGCGCAAAGAAGGCAAGAAGGAGGGTCTCCTCAATTTGGAGGTACAGTACTTTTATTAGCATATTATAATGCATACTGTTTTATCAACTGTTGTTAATGTTCTTGCTTGCATATCTTTAAAGGATCGTGAATCTTTGTTGAACAAGCGATATGCCATGATCGAGCAATCAGGGGAGAAAATACACAGCCTCTTACAGGTAAATTACGACCTTTACACAAAATACATGTACCTCATATGGGAATTCCAACAAACATTTGATTGTGTTTCAGAAAAACCTGGAACTTTTCCAAGCAGACCTCAACACAGAAATATGGCACGCTTACATGGATTATCTAGATGATATGGTCCTTGATGGGTTCTTTAACTGTGTGCACTGTTCTCTTAACTACCTACTGGACAATACAGACTCTAAACATAACAGCACTCCCTTATTTGAAGCTAAGCTTGAGCTACAGCAGCCAGATCTAGTGTTCTTACCGTCGTTAGACTTTGGTGTGTCTGATGGGTACTATGACCTTGTTGAAAGTATCATCAATGACGTGTATAAGATGGGTTCTTTAGTCAAACGACTTGCAGACCATAACGAGTCGGAACATTATCAACCTGATGTAGAAGACATGCTTGATCTGTCTGAAATGCGTCAGGACTTGATGGACAGAGTAACTGGTATCATGAACAAAGCTAACGAATACCGCAGCTCATTTGATAACTACTCATACCTGTGGCTGGATGACAGAGTAGAATTTATGCGTCAGTTCCTGCTATATAATCATGTCTTGACAGCCGAGGAGATCGAAGCGCACACTGAAGATGGTGTTCCCGAGTGCCCGCCAACACTTGGACAGTTCAAAGAACAGATAGACACCTATGAAAAGCTGTATGTGGAAGTAGAGGAAGTGGAGGGTATGAATGTGTTTGACACATGGTTCCGCGTAGATGCCCGTCCTTTCAAGCAAGCTTTACTGAATATCATCAAGAGATGGAGCTACATGTTCAAACAGCATCTCATTGATCACGTTACTAACAGCTTGAACAACTTGGATGACTTCATTAAGGTGGCGGACGTCGGATTAACCAAGACAGTTCAAGAGGGTGACTACATTGGTCTAGTAGATGTTATGAGTCATTTGATGGCTGTCAAGGACAGACAGTCGGCTACTGATGAGATGTTTGAACCACTGAAGCAAACTATCGAGTTGCTGAAGATCTATGGTCAAGAATTGCCTGAAGAAGTGCACACACAGCTGCAAGAACTACCAGAACAATGGAACAACAGCAAGAAGATTGCTGTCACGGTGAAACAACAAGTTGCCCCACTGCAAGCTGCTGAAGTGTCCATCATCAGACGAAAATGCGGACAGTTTGACATCAAACAACACGAATTCAGGGAAGATTTCCGTAAAACTGCTCCGTTCGCCTTTTCATCCAGCAACATTTACGGCCGTTTGGATAAATCTAATCGTGAAATCTGTGATATGGAGAAGCAGATGCACTCACTTCACGAATCTGCTGGTCTTTTTGAAGTGAATTTCCCCGACTACAAACAACTACGGGCGTGTCGTAGAGAAGTCTTGTTACTCAAGCAACTATGGGATATGATATTAGTAGTTACCAGCAGTATTGATGAATGGAAGCTTACTCTATGGGGTGACATCAATGTAGAAGACATGGAAATGGAATGCAAGCGATTTGTGAAAGAGATTCGTAGTCTTGATAAAGAGATGCGTGCATGGGATGGCTTTGGTGGACTGGACTCTACTGTTAAGAATATGGTGACGTCCCTGCGTGCTGTGGGTGAACTACAGAATCCAGCTATCAGAGAACGTCATTGGCAACAGCTTATGCAAGCCACAAAGGTATGGAACATTGTATTAAATCACTTATAATCATAATCACTTATGATGTAGCTGAGGTCGGGCATTTGGGGCTTTGACTTCGGATTTTGATAGAGCAATATCTGCTGCTTAATGCCAGGCAGTTTGTACCGTTGAATTGTGGTGCTGTTCTTCAGTTGACTAACAGCTATCTTTACATCCACTATTAGGTGAAGTTTGTGATGAATGAAGACACAACTCTGGCTGACTTGTTGGCTCTCAATCTACATAACTTTGAGGATGAAGTACGAGGTATTGTTGACAAAGCCACCAAAGAACTTGGCATGGAGAAAGTCTTGAAAGAATTAGACGTTACCTGGTCACAGATGGAGTTTGAGTACGAGAGTCACCATAGAACACATATACCGCTGCTCAAATCAAGCGAAGAGTTGATTGAAACCCTAGAGGATAACCAGGTCCAGCTACAGAACTTGATGACATCCAAGTATATTGGCCACTTCTTGGAAGAGGTTACATCATGGCAAAAGAAGCTGTCTACCGGCGATTCTGTCATCAGTATTTGGTTTGAGGTACAGAGGACATGGTCACATTTAGAGAGCATCTTTATTGGTTCTGAAGACATTAGAAAGCAGTTGCCAGAAGACTCCAAGAGATTTGATGGCATCGATGTAGACTTTAAGGTAAGTTATAGCAGATGTATTGATCCATACTCTCTCACGTGACCCATTTCCAAAGCTCGCGCTTATCCTAACATGCTATTTATAAATTTTCATTTGAGTAAGGGACGTTGCGCGCATGACCCGCGCCGATGTAGCGTCTGTGATTGTCATGATGCTTATTTACCATCCTTCCTTCCCGTAAACAATAGGAACTTACTAGTGAAGGTGCGAAGATTCCAAATGTGGTTGAGTGTACAAACAGACCTGGTCTCTTTGATAAACTTGAGCACCTTCAGGAGAGGTAAATGAAAACTGTATGCTCTGTGGAACTTGATTATTTGTTATTACATCGCAAGGAATTGATTAATATCTAAGCATAGCTTACTTTGTGTCTTCTCCACACAGCTTGTCATTGTGTGAAAAGGCTCTTGCTGAATACCTGGAGACCAAGCGACTTGCCTTCCCTCGATTCTACTTCGTGTCTTCTGCTGATTTGTTGGATATTCTTTCTAAAGGAAACCAACCTATTGAGGTATTAAAGAGCTTATTGTGCACTTCCAGTGCATGTAGATACACAGATAGCCACGTGTATGCCACGCCTTCCTAATAAAACTCTTCTCAGCTGATAATAAAACAAAGCCATCTGTACGGAAACACAATTCCAACATGTTGCCCTTTTATTTTTACAGGTCTGCCGTCATTTATCCAAGTTATTCGACAACATGGCAAAACTCAAATTTAATGAAGACGATGAAGGCAACTTGACTAAAGTAGCTGTAGGCATGTACAGTAGAGAGAATGAGTACGTGGAATTTATGAAGGAGTGCGACTGTTCAGGCCAGGTATGGAATAACCATAACCCTTAGAGTCGTTTTTGTATGAGTGGGAAGTAGTTACGGTACGGTTCGTGCCGTACCATGACGGTATTGCGCCATGATCGTGCGGTATCCAAGCATTCTGATTGGTTGAGCGATGATTTTGCGAGCTGTGATTGGTTGAATACAATGTCTTCGATTCCATACCGTGACCGTATCTCCGTACCGTATAGGTTTCCCACTCATACGAAAACGACTCTATATACAGTGGTTATTGGTTTAGCGCTTATATAACACTGCTATCCATTTTGTTATTTATTAGGTTGAGATTTGGCTTAATCGTGTGATGGACTCCTCACGTGACACTGTCAGACATCAGAAATCGGAGGCTGTGATATCGTACGAAGAAAAACCACGTGATCAATGGATCTTTGACTTCCCTGCACAAATAGCTCTGTGTGGTACTCAGATCTGGTGGACTACAGAAGTTGGAATATCCTTTGCTCGACTAGAAGAGGGTTATGAGAACGCACTTAAGGACTATTTTAAGAAACAGGTATAGAGATAATAACAGTGCTAGTGTATCACAGTCATAATACACGGCATTAACTCTAAGGTTGTACCACAGGCAACCCAAGCTCTTATATGGTGGTTTTTATGGTGGGGGGGGGGGGGGGGGGGGGGGGGGGGGGCGATAGATAGACAACAACATACGACTTTTGAAGTCGAATTTCAATCAAATCTCACCCTTTTAACCAATTTTATCATACAAAAAGACAAGTTTTCCACACATACCTGTTTGTGAGACCATTACTAACATCCCAATCTCTAATCAGTGTAATTGTTTGTTGTATTGATTACCAGGTGAGTCAGCTGACTACCCTCATCAACATGCTGATTGGTGATCTATCGCCTGGTGACAGACAAAAGATTATGACTATCTGTACTATCGACGTGCATGCCCGCGATGTGGTCGCCAAGCTCATCCAACAAAAGATTGAGAACGCTCAGGCATTCTTGTGGCTTTGCCAGCTAAGACATCGATGGGATGATTCCAATGGTCATTGCTATGCTAACATATGTGATGCACAGTTTATGTATTCATACGAGTATCTTGGGAATACTCCAAGACTTGTCATCACTCCATTGACTGACAGGTAAAATGCATGTTGACGTTTGACATGTTGCTCAACTGCAGTAGTTCACACCGCATTGTTTTAATCACAGGTGTTACATCACTTTGACCCAGTCCCTTCACTTGACTATGAGTGGCGCTCCTGCAGGACCGGCAGGGACTGGTAAAACAGAGACTACGAAGGATCTTGGAAGAGCATTGGGTATCATGGTGTACGTCTTTAATTGCTCTGAGCAAATGGACTACAAGGTACATACCTAGCCCTAATTTCTGTGCGTTAACCAATTGTGTACTACTTTTTAAGAATATTTTTTTTAAATACTGCCGGTTACAAAAGCAAAGAACTGGAAATATTATATATTATTTACTTGCACAATGAATAACCTTTTCCATTATACTTGTATTCTTTATTTGTCTAGTCATGTGGTAACATCTACAAGGGTCTAGCCCAGAGCGGAGCCTGGGGATGCTTCGATGAGTTCAATCGTATCTTGGTAGAGGTGTTGTCTGTCATTGCTGTGCAAGTCAAGTCAATTCAGGATGCCATTAGGGACAAGAAGGAACGCTTCATCTTCCAAGGCGAAGACATCTCTCTTGTTCCCACTGTTGGTCTTTTCATTACTATGAATCCTGGCTACGCTGGACGTACAGAGTTACCAGAGAACCTTAAAGCTCTTTTCCGGTACGCTTTCATGATATGCCTGCCTATGTATTTGCTTTCAATCAATCAATCGTTTATTTATACACGTTATAAACGTCAAAGAGCAAAAGCTCGTTCAAAATACGAACGTGTGATAAAACAATATGAACTATGAAAACTATATAAAAATACTAAAAATAATATGCTACTTAACTGATACGCGGGGGGGGGGAGGGGGGGGGGGGGGGGGGCACTAAGGGTATTTTTGGGTAGGGGTGTGCCGCGGACACCTCAAAACCCTGACCCTATCCCAGACCTAAATTTTTGATTTTCCATACCCTATTCCAGACTAAAGCTTAAAAATGTATACCCTATCCCAGACTAAAGCATAAAAATGTATACCCTAGTCCCAGACTAAAGCTTAAACAATGGAGTGTTTACCAAAGTAGCATATCGCTGACATATTGACAAATAACAGACTGTTTAATAAACGTTTCCTGATCACCTCTTCTATTGAGCTCTTTTGTTTAATTGAAAGCGTGCTAAAGGAATATGTAAACTGATAGCGACTGATAGTGGCATTATTGCGGAAACCATACCCTATACCAGACCAAACCAAAACATACCCTATCCCAGACTAAAAAGGCAAAAAAATATACCATTATTATTACCATACGCCAGACCTGGGAG
Organism: Actinostola sp. cb2023; assembly: GCA_033675265.1. NCBI lineage: Eukaryota > Metazoa > Cnidaria > Anthozoa > Actiniaria > Actinostolidae > Actinostola > Actinostola sp. cb2023. The sequence goes on along the minus strand of JAUJYZ010000663.1, from coordinate 32,649 downwards.
CTCAAAAACCATACCCTATCCCGCGTCACATACACATACCCGTATAGCATATATAGGGGAGTACCCCCCCCCCCCCCCCCCCCCCCCCCCCCCCCCCCCCCCCCCCCCCCGGGACTGATACATGTATGAATGAATGGTTTCTGCTTCTTTCCAACATTGAGGATATATCTGTCGTGCAACAAAACTACTCTGTATAATTTGATATCCTTTCTTTTTCTCTACAGTCCTTGCGCTATGGTTGTACCTGACTTTGAGCTCATTTGTGAAATCATGTTGGTGGCAGAAGGTTTTATCGAGGCTAGAGCCTTGGCCAGAAAGTTTATCACGCTGTACTCACTTTGCAAGGAACTCCTGTCCAAACAGGACCACTACGATTGGGGTTTACGAGCTATCAAGTCCGTCCTTGTGGTAGCAGGGTCTCTTAAACGATCAGATCGATCAAGACCTGAAGATGAAGTGCTGATGAGGGCCCTTCGTGACTTCAACATCCCTAAGATTGTTACTGATGATGTTCCTATCTTTATGGGACTTATTGGGGATCTGTTCCCTGCACTGGATGTACCTCGTAAGAGAGATATGGACTTTGAAGCTTTAGTCAAACGATCTGCACTGGTATGTTCATTGATAGATGGTGTTTGACGAAGGGTTGGTAGGTCATTCATCTTCATTTTCCCCTTCAATAGGATCTTAAACTACAACCAGAAGATAGCTTTATCCTAAAAATTGTACAGTTGGAGGAGCTTCTCGCCGTGCGTCACTCAGTATTCGTCCTTGGTCCAGCGGGAACAGGCAAGACACAGGTAAGCCATATCTATATTGTCAGGACTTATGTACTCCGGTGTTGGTTGCATCGCTGTGATTAGTTGTTGATGCGTTGGTTTGATCACACTAGGTTATCCGTACATTGAACAAGACGTACCAAAACCAGAAAAGAAAGCCGTTGCTGCATGATTTGAACCCTAAAGCTGTGACAGCAGATGAGCTCTTTGGTTTTATTAATCCATCTACTCGAGAGTGGAAGGATGGTAGGTACAACACAAGTGCACAGCAAATACAGTGTGCTGTGGGGTAGTGAAAACAATGGGTGAATGTTATCTGCTGTGATGCTTTATATTAGGGCGCTTTCCAGACGGTACGTCTGTCCACTGATTTTAATAGCGAAATGCACCAGTATCGGTCTTGTTGGAGCTGAATCGTGGCCTGTCTACAAGGTGCATATTTGCGTGACGTTCATGAATAAATAATTTCTTACACGATAGTGTTGTCGTTACAGGTCTGTTTTCTACCACCATGCGTGACCTTTCTAATATTGCTAACGATTCACCAAAATGGATCGTACTTGATGGTGATATTGATCCTATGTGGATTGAGTCGCTCAATACTGTCATGGACGACAATAAGGCAAGTACACTGACGTGGAACAACCCTGGGAGCAATGGTATTTCCGTGGGAATTTCGTGATGATTTTAAGCGACCAGTGCAGAAGTGTTGAGGGGGACCTAAGGAACATGTTAAATGTTGTCGGCACTTCTGTAATGCATGCAGAGGGTTTATACGGGGAGTCGAAAAAGTGCCCTCTGTGGCATTACATGAAAATGAGGCTAAATCATAAAACTGAATCAAAGTTGGTCTTTTAGTGGTATTTTGGAATAAACTATTATCAGTTTTGATAGTCTGAGATGTCCAGCTTAATATCATAACCTATAGGGATAATTATAGCGGGGGGGGGGGAGGGGGGGAGGGGGGGGGGGGGGGGGGGGGGAGACTGGAGAAGAGGGGGTGGAGAGAGGGGGGAGGGAGAGATGCAGACGAAGATGTCATATGCCTGCCGGCTTTATCAGCCTAGAACAAGCATCTAACAAGTCAAAGACCTCAGGTGGCAGATGTTCAGAAAGAGTCAGGATCAGTGGGACAGGCTACCACCTATATACACAGAGTCCACTTTATGAAGCAATTCTCCGTGCCCACTACCAGATGTTAGTCTGGAACAATGACAGAGTATGCAGTCCTAGTTTGCCACAGCCAGATGTTTTCGATGGGAGAAAGTGGGCGATGAATGGATCCCGTTATAGCGAAACAAGCACCTGCACCTCAAGCAATCATCCAGTTGGTCAAGTGTGGCTGTTAAAAGAACCGATGCTCAAACAATCGATGCCAATGCCGAAAATCTGACTTGAACTGCACCGACACAGTTCTTGCTGTGACAAGGCCCGTAGCAGGCCCTTCCCCCGCAATAATTTTGGCTAGCTGTCGCTGATTCCATAAAATCAGTAAAATGTGTAAGTGACGTTCTTGACACCGTTCGCGAAGTAGGAAAACTGGTTAAGAAATCCCCTCAAAGAAATGCAAAATTGTATAACACCCGAATTTAGTGACACTCGGAAAATGAATCCAAAGACGTCCATGCTTTGTATCCGACCACTGAGTAGGTGGAATGTGCGTTGCACAGGAACAGGACTGCCAAACGATCATCCTCGGGAACCCAGGGGTATATTCTGTCGCTCGTTATACTCGCTCCCAGAGAAATACCCCTGGGAACGAAGTCTGTCGGAAGGTCAGAAGGACCTCGTATATGAGGCAGTGGTCGGAAGGACCTTGGAAGGTCGACCAATCAGTATCAAGTATATTCTGGTTTGAATAGGACAGCCGCCATTTTGAATTTTGACTTCCGGAACAAGTTCCAACAGACTTCGTTCCCAGGGGTATTTCTCTGGGAGCGAGTAACGAGGGACAGAATATACCCCTGGGTTCCCGAGGATGCCAAACGATAGGCCCCGAAAGTTGTCGGTTTTTTCAACGTCAACTCAAACAGCCATGTTAGGAAAATGGAACTGTTAGCGTATATCGGCTGTTCAATGGTTTTGCCTTTGTTATGAACACTAGATCTCGTTTGAATAGCTATAAAACACACATTATGTGCACATAATGATATGATTCAGTACATGATACAGCCCATCAAATGCCCTACGATTTGGCCATGGCCACAGGATCGATTTTCTGTCAGTTTCAGTCTAAACTTGCTGGAAACTACCTTCAGAAGGCAGGAAATGCTATTTCAGAGATTCTACCTCAAATATTTTCGGGGGCGCATAACCCATTTCTTTCATTCATTCATTCATTCATTCATTCATTCATTCATTCATTCATTCATTCATTCATTCATTCATTCATTCATTCATTCATTCATTCATTCATTCATTCATTCATTCATTCATTCATTCATTCATTCATTCATTCATTCATTCTTTCATTCTTTCATTCTTTCATTCATTCATTCATTCATTCATTCATTCATTCATTCATTCATTCATTCATTCATTCATTCATTCATTCATTCAGATTGTATCCCCCAATAATTTCCCCCTTGCATTGCTACGGGCCTGAGTGGTGATTCTTGTGAGAATGCTTATGAGGATAACGATACGCTGTAAACTGAGTACGATGAATCTGGCAGTGATGAGTAGAAAGTTTAGTGAAATGAAACTTATTGTGAATATGTTTTTTCCATTCGTTTCTGGAAATGAAAAGTCGTGTTTAGTTTAGATATGCCATTCTTAGGCTACAGGAAATGAAGCCTTGACTTCCGGTCACGTGACCGCTATAATTATCCCTATAGGTTATGATATTCAGCTGGACATCTCAGACTATCAAAACTGATAATAGTTTATTCCAAAATACCACTAAAAGACCAACTTTGATTCAGCAATCTTTGATTCAGCAATATTTGATGGAAATATTTTGTGGTGTTGTACAGGTGTTGACACTGGCCAGTAACGAGCGTGTACCACTTACCCCCTCTATGAGGCTGCTATTTGAAATTGGTCACCTCAAGACGGCTACACCCGCTACAGTGTCACGTGCTGGCATTCTTTTCTTGAACTACGCAGACGTTGGCTGGAATCCGTAAGTTCATTTGTTGTCTGATTGTTGATACCATACAACATGATCGTTTCTATTTGTAGTAATTTATTTCAATACTTGTTGCTATAGTTACGTGTCTAGCTGGATCGACACTCGAGAAGTCCAATCAGAGAAGGCCAACCTCCAAATCTTATTCGACAAATATGTTCCTGTCTGTCTTGATATCCTTCGTATTCGCTTTAAGAAGATCACCCCGATTCCTGATATCACCCAAGTCACGACTCTATGCTACCTATTGGAATGCCTACTGACACCAGAGAATACACCTCCTGATTGTAATAAGGAATTGTACGAGTTGTACTTCGTATTTGCTGCGGTGTGGGCCTTCGGTGGTGCGATGTTTCAAGATCAGGTATGAGTACTTCAATTTATATGATAGAATCGTTTTCTTATGAGTGGGAAACCTACTGTAGGGAGTTACCGTCACGGTATCGAATCGAACACATTCTATTCGACCAATCACATCGCGAAAAATCATCGCTCAACCAATCTGAATGCTTGCATGAATACCGCACGATCACAGCATGGTACCGTCACCGCACGGCACGAACCGTACCGTAACTACTTCCCACTCATACCAAAACGACTCTAATAACTTTGTTAGTATGTGCACTAAGTATAGGTACCGAGCTCTACCGTGTCATACTGCACATTGTGGCTATACTCTTACTGTGCGGCAATCAACCATTTTCTTCATTTCGTCATAGTGTCTGGCATAGATACACTCCTCTTGTTTAGTAAATGATGTTACGTTTGTTATCTTTAGCTTGTAGATTATCGTATTGAGTTTTCCAAATGGTGGATCACCGAGTTTAAGACCATCAAGTTTCCATCTGCTGGAACTGTGTTTGATTACCTGATTGATCCAGAAACGAAAAAATTTGTGCCCTGGACAGAAACTGTGCCTAAATTTGAGTTAGATCCTGAAGTACCATTACAGGTAAGCTATCCAGATTGATATTGGTATTGCCTGCATGTGTGTTATCATTGGTGCTGATAACTGTAGAAATTATGTTATAATTATGTGAACCTTGACCACCAAAGTTTAGCCAACTGAAGACGTTAACACCTTCTTTACTTGATTTGATTTGTAGGCTGTACTGGTACACACAGCTGAAACAACACGTGTTCGATTCTTTATGGATTTGTTGATGGCGAAACGTCGACCGGTCATGCTTGTTGGTAGTGCAGGAACAGGGAAGACTGTTTTGGTTAATGACTACTTCCAATCACTAGACCCAGATGTGTCCTTGGTGGGCAATGTACCATTTAACTATTACACAACCTCGGCCATGTTACAAAGTGTCTTAGAGAAACCATTAGAAAAAAAGGCGGGCCGTAACTATGGTCCTCCTGGCAACAAGAAACTCATCTACTTTATTGACGATATGAACATGCCTATGGTAGGTCTCATGTATTATCGTTGAGGAACCTGTGAGCTAGAATGTTCGCGCAGACGAGTACTGATTGCGATTCTATGTTGTGTTCGCTGCTAGCGATTCTTATCAATGTGATGCAAGTTTGCTACACAAAATAAAGATGTTAGTAATTGAATGTGTTTACTTACGTTTCAAATGTATTGATGTATCGTATAGGTGGACACGTACGGTACCGTACAGCCACACACCCTAATTCGCCAAAACCTCGACTATAACCATTGGTATGATAGAAACAAGTTGACTCTTAAGGAAATCAGCAATACACAATTTGTGGCATGTATGAACCCTACAGCTGGCAGCTTTACAATCAATCCACGCTTACAGGTGAGATCCATTACAACACCTTATCTCATCTAAACATTCTTTTACATTCCTTCTCGTAAAAAGAAGATAAAATGCGTATCAGAACTTTAACTAGTTTTTATGTTGACATATTTGGGCTAATGGGTTTGTATTGTTTCCAGCGTCACTTCGCAGTGTTTGCCATTAGTTTCCCTGGCCTTGATGCCCTCAAGACCGTCTACCTCAGTATACTGAATGGTTACATGAAGGTACACGCCTTCCCCAACTCTGTCGCCAAAATAACAGAAAAGCTTCTTGATGCTGCACTGGCTCTCAATCAAAAAGTAAGCAGTTCAATAGTTTGCGTGGTTGTATTAAAAGATGTCTAGATTTCACGTGTACAAACCTTCTCGTCCCTCTCTTAGGTAACCAGCACGTTCCTGCCTACTGCCATCAAATTCCACTACATCTTCAATCTTCGGGATCTTTCCAACATATTCCAGGTTAGCCGTGTTTTGTATTTAGTAGCACAGTGACTACTTGAAGGACCATGTAAACAGCGCTTCAAACCTGAATATATTATGTTCCAAGTATATGTAATGCTAAGTGATTTACTTTGTCGGTTATATAGGGCATCTTGTTTTCTACACCAGACTGCCTCAAGACTCCTGTAGATCTTGTACGTCTGTGGATGCACGAATGTAATCGTGTTTACAGAGACAAACTCGTCGAGGATAAAGACATTGAAATGTTCGACAAGATAAGAATGGATATAACTAAGAAATACTTTGAGGTATGTGATCATCATATCACAAATCATCACACACCCCTCCCGTCCTCATGACCATCTGTCACTTCCAGCATTTCCATAATACATAAATAAATAATAAACAACACTAAATGTTCTATGCGCTTTACTAGTTTTTGCCATCACAACTACCATCATCCTACTAACTCCACCACAACTACCATCACTCTACTAACTCCACCACAACTACCATCACTCTACTAACTCCACCACAACTACCATCACTCTACTAACTCCACCACAACTACCCTCACTCTACTAACTCCACTACAACTACCATCACCCTACTAACTCCACCACAACTACCATCACCCTACTAACTCCACTACAACTACCATCACTCTACTAACTCCACTACAACTACCATCACTCTACTAACTCCACTACAACTACCATCACCCTACTAACTCCACTACAACTACCATCACTCTACTAACTCCACTACAACTACCATCATCCTACTAACTCCACCACAACTACCATCACCCTATTAACTCCACCACAACTACCATCACCATACTAACTCCACCACAACTACCATCACCCTACTAACTCCACCACAACTACCATCACTCTACTAACTCCCACAACTACCATCACCCTACTAACTCCACCACAACTACCATCATGATCTTTCTATTCATGCTTCTTCTCATTGGCACGTTTTCAGGACCTTGATGAAGAGCAGCTCACCAGCCAGCCTAACCTGTTCTGCCATTTTGCGTCTGGTATCGGTGAACCCAAGTACCTTCAAGTACAAAGCTGGGACAGTTTAAGCAAGTTATTGGTGGAAGCATTAGATAATTACAATGAGCTCAATGCTGTCATGAATCTTGTACTCTTTGATGACGCCATGCAGCATGTGTAAGTAACTCTACCCTGCTCCACTAATACCGGCATATTCGATACTATAACTCACCAGTATTGCATGTTATGCTTGATATCAATAGATGTCGTATTAATCGTATCCTGGAGTCTCCACGTGGTAACGCCCTACTCGTGGGTGTTGGTGGCAGCGGTAAACAGAGTCTTGCTAGACTGGCTGCGTTTATCAGCTCGTTGGACGTGTTTCAAATTACTTTACGAAAGGGATACAGCATTCCTGATATGAAGGTACATTATTATAGTATCCTGCATTACAGGCGTTCATTGTTGGGGGGGGGGGGGGGGGGGAGAACCTGCATTACAGGCGTTCCTTGTTGGGGTAGGAGGGGCGAGAACCTGCATTACAGGCGTTCCTTGTTGGGGTAGGAGGGGCGAGAACCTGCATTACAGGCGTTCCTCCAATGTTGGGGGTAGGTGAGGACCCTTTCCTTCCATTTTCCCTCTTCTCGCCCCAAACTCCTTATCCCCTTCCCCTAAAAATATCTAATAATAATAAGTAAACACATTTAAATTGACAGGCGATTGATGCATTCATCATTACGTGTCGGTATTTTCTGTTCATTTCTAGGTTGATTTAGCAAACCTGTGCATCAAATCTGGATGGAAAAACATCGGCACTGTATTCCTGCTTACAGATGCACAGATCCCTGAAGAAAGCTTCCTGGTATTGATCAACGATCTGCTAGCGTCTGGTGAGATTCCTGGCTTGTTTGCGGATGACGAGCTTGAAAATATCATAGCTGGTGTTAGAAACGAAGTCAAAGGGGCTGGTTTACAAGAAACTAGGGAAAACTGTTGGATGTTTTTCATTGAAAGAGTGCGAAAAAACCTAAAGGTCAGCGACACTTGTCCAATATACTCTACTTATCGATGGAATAATTAACCCATGAATGCGTTGTTTATTGACTCGTCCAGGTTGTGCTGTGTTTCTCACCCGTTGGATCTACGTTGCGTGTACGTAGTCGTAAATTCCCTGCCGTCACTAACTGCTCAGCCATTGACTGGTTCCATGAATGGCCTCAAGAGGCTCTGATTTCTGTCAGCAACCGCTTTATTGAAGATTTAGAACAACTTGATGTAAGTATTTATCACGTCAAAGTATACTTTAGGAGGCTAGTCAAAGTATAGGCATGTTGCATGAAGTGCCATAGTGTTTGTAGTTCGTTGTTGTATTTGTTAAACTAATGTGGTGATTTTGCTTCAGGTTGAGGTCAGGCCATCTGTGGCTGACTTTATGTCATACGTACATACCAGCGTGAATGAAGAGAGCTCCTTGTACCTCGCCAACGAGAGACGCTACAATTACACCACACCAAAGAGCTTTCTCGAGCAGGTTAGATCCAATAGTAATATAGAACTGTATACTTGGCCTCCTCACCATAAGTGTTTTTCACGAGGGACGTCTAGCAGATATGCTGTATATACAGTATGTATGTGTGTAACGTAACGCCTGCCCGTAAAATTGTGTGTCCAAATCCGTGTTAATTTACTCGGAATTTACTCGGAATTTACTCGGAATTTACACGGAACTTACACAGAATTTACACGGAACTTACACGGAATTTATACGCCGACTGCCAAGAGCGTACGTTTTTTTGTGATTTCGTTAAAGCGATCCACCTCCAATATTTGATCGATTCGTTGATCTGGCCGACTAATCTATATAACATGAGTGTTTATTTAATTGTTCATATATGTTTTTGTACAGATTAACCTGTATCGTAATCTATTGAGAAAGAAGTCCAAAGAGCTTGCACTTAAAACTGAACGTCTTGAGAACGGTCTTCTCAAACTCCAGAGCACCGCGCAGCAAGTGGACGACCTAAAAGCCAAGCTCGCTTCACAGGAAGTTGAGCTGAAACAGAAAAACGAAGACGCTGATAAACTGATTGCAAAAGTCGGCGTGGAGACTGAGAAAGTCAGTAAAGAGAAGGCTTTTGCTGATGGAGAAGAAAAGAAAGTACAGGTACGTGGAATATTGCCGTATTGATGATGATGATGATGATGATGATAATGATGATGTCTGATGATGATGATGATGATGATGATGAAGACTTTATTTCGAGAGGGTAGCACATAAAAGTGAAATACACACCAATAAACTTGTGGCCCTCGTGGCCCTCACATAATAAAATTATAATATAATACAACATAATACCATACAATAACTTTATTTCAAGAGAGTAGCACATAAAAGTGAATACACACTAATAAACGTGTACCTCTCACATGCATAATAAACTTACAATATCAAATGTGCTAAAACCCTCTAATTATTTATTTAGTAATAAACGTTACTGCATGGCTAATCTATATGTGTGTTCTTTATTAGGTCATTGCCAAAGATGTGTCTGAGAAACAAAAGTCTTGTGAGTCAGACTTGGAAAAAGCCGAGCCTGCCTTGATTGCAGCCCAAGAAGCCTTGAACACTTTGAACAAGAACAACTTGACCGAGTTGAAGTCCTTCGGCTCTCCTCCTGGCGCTGTAGTCAATGTCACTTCCGCCGTGATGATGTTGTTGGCTCCGTCTAGTAAGATTCCAAAGGATCGTAGCTGGAAGAATGCTAAAATCATGATGGCTAAGGTAAAGAAATATGTTTGCTGGGGTTGGTAGAATGAGGTTTGCTAAAGATTTGTTTGTTTGTTGTGATAGGTCGATCAGTTTTTAGACCAACTCATCACTTACGATAAACAAAACATCCATGAAAACAACCTCAAGGCTGTACAACCTTTATTTAGACGACCCAGAAATGAACCCTGAGTTCATCGCTAACAAATCCTTGGCTGCTGGTGGTCTGTGCGCCTGGGTTGTCAACATTGTACAGTTCTACAGAATCTTCTGTGATGTTGAACCCAAAAGAAAGGCATTAGCAGCAGCTAACGCGGAACTTGCTGCTGCTGAGGACAAACTAACTAAAATCAAAGCCAAGATTCAAGAGCTGGATGATAACTTGGGGGAGCTTACTGCAGCATTCGAGAAAGCCACCGCAGAAAAACTGAAATGCCAGCAAGAAGCCGAGACCACTGCAAAGACAATCGAACTTGCTAACAGGCTTGTGGGTGACTAGCCTCGGAAAACGTTCGTTGGGGAGAATCTGTGGCGAGCTTTAAGATCCAAGAGAAGACGTTGCCTGGTGATGTGCTGCTTACCACAGCCTTTGTGTCGTATCAAGGATGTTTCACAAGACGTTACAGAGAAAACCTTTTGAAGAAGTGGCTGGAATTCATGGACGGACAGAAGGTATATCATTGACCTCTATTAATATACCTGCTGTATGTGATAAAGATGATATTGGCGGTGATGACGATGGTGATGGTAATGATAGTGTTGATGATGACAATGATGGTGATGGTGATGGATGATGACGACGGTGATGATGATGGATGGTGATGATGATGATGATGGTGGTGATGAAGGTGATGATGATAGCTATATGGTAACATTATCTTGTTGATCGTTTCTAAGTCGATTTTTGATATTGACACCAGGTTAAGATCCTAATTACCGAGGGCCTTGACCCACTAAGTCTTCTGACTGATAATGCAACCATTGCCCAGTGGAATAACGAGGATCTCCCGAGCGATCGAATGTCCACCGAGAACGCCACGATCTTGACGAACTGTGAACGATGGCCATTGATGATCGACCCTCAGCTCCAGGGTATTAAATGGATCAAGACTCGTGAGGGTGCTGACTTACGTGTTGTACGCCTAGGACAGAAAGGGTAGGGTATTACCTGTACGCATGTTAAATGGTGATTGTATTTCTAACTCGATGTATTGATTATTCACTTTAGATATCTGGATACTATTGAACGAGCTGTGTCTAATGGTGACTGTATGTTGATTGAAAACATGGGTGAGAGCGTTGACGCTGTCTTGGATCACTTGATTGGTCGTAACACTATCAAGAAAGGAAGGTAGGGGATATAGAGGGATGTGATATGTCTGGATCTAGTGTAACCTGCTTGCAATCCCTGTAGAGCTATCAAGATGGGCGACAAAGAGGTCGAATACCACGTTGACTTTCGTCTCATTCTACAAACCAAGCTTGCAAATCCTCATTACAAACCAGAGATGCAAGCCCAGACTACTCTTATCAACTTCACGGTCACACGAGAAGGCCTGGAAGATCAGTTGCTGGCTGACGTTGTGCGTAAGGAACGACCTGACCTCGAAGAAACAAAGGTACAACAAACGTCAATTCTGTCAAATCTGTGTAAATGTCGTGTATATTATGTGTAAATGTACAAATCCATGGGAATTTAATATACACAAAATGTCCACGAAATTTACACCGGCCATGAGGGAGCACGGGCGTGGTGTAAATTCTGTGTAAATATGAGGGTGTGATAACAATGTTGTTGTGTTTTCAAGGCTAAATTGACACAGCAACAAAACGCCTTCACAATCAAATTAAAAGAACTTGAAGACTCACTGTTGGCTCGTCTATCCGCTGCTGGGGGTAACTTCCTGGGTGACTACGCCCTTGTAGAGAACCTTGAGACCACCAAGAGAACTGCAGCCGAGATTGAGGTACAGGTAGGAGAGGCCAAGATAACTGAAGTGAAGATCAACGAGGCTCGTGAAGCCTACAGGCCAGCGGCTGCAAGAGCGTCCCTACTTTACTTTATATTGAACGAACTGAATAAGATCAACCCAATGTATCAGTTCTCACTCAAGGTATGTTTTAGAAATTCCACCGTGTTTGGGGGTTAAACTTCTAGGAAGACATCTCACACGTTTAACTTTTCAGGCATTCAGTGTGGTTTTCGACACAGCTATCAGTCGTGCAGAACCAGCAGAAGAAGTCAAGAGTCGTGTTGTTAATCTAATCGACTGTATTACGTACTCAGTGTTTATCTACACTTCAAGAGGTCTGTTTGAACAAGACAAACTTATCTTTACTGCTCAAGTAGCTTTCCAGGTGAGATTCCTGCTTGTCACATTATTTATCCTCATTTTCGCTAAATTTAGGCATCTTTCATATTCTTTGTTGTTATTGTTGTTATTGGTGGGTTGTTGTTGTTGTAGTTGTTGTTGTTGTTGTTGTTGTTGTTGTTGTTGTTGTTGTTGTTGTTGTTCATTTAAAGCGCAAATAAATATTGAATCAGCACAACCTCCCACTCCAACATTAATTTCCACTTCCATCCATTCAAACTGTCTTCTTTTCCCCTCCAATTCTATTCAGGTACTTTTGATGAAAAAGGAAATCATTCCACACGAACTGGACTTCTTGTTGCGATTCCCTGCGGTTATGAACGTAACCAGTCCAGTAGACTTCTTAAGCAACCTTTGCTGGGGAGGTATCAAGGCACTAGGGAACATGGAAGAGTTCCGTAATCTTGACAGAGATATCGAAGGTTCAGCCAAACGTTGGAAGAAATTTGTGGAAAGCGAATGTCCAGAGAAAGAGAAATTCCCTCAGGAATGGAAAAACAAGACAGCATTACAAAAGCTTTGTATGATGAGGGCATTACGTCCTGACAGGATGACATACGCTGTCAGGTAACACATTTATACTTAGCTAAAAATGGATATTTATTATTATTATTAGTTAGTAATTTTTCACTTTCTCTCTATCTTTTGCAACTTCATAATTTGCGTATGTTTACATTTCAATAACAAAATGAAAACTTTTTTCTTTTTCTTGTTTGTGTGTGAAGCAATTTCGTGGAAGAGAAACTTGGTCACAAATATGTCGAAGACGCTCCACTAGAATTTGCCAAGTCGTTTGAAGAAAGTTCCCCCAGTACACCCATCTTCTTTATCCTTTCTCCTGGAGTAGACCCGTTGAAGGATGTGGAAGCCTTGGGTAAAAAACTTGGAAAGACGTTTGACAACAAAAACTTTCACAATGTTTCGCTTGGACAGGTAAGAAAGGCATACATATAGATTTATTGCCCAATAATAATTACAATATTAGTTGAGTCGGTGACATCAATATCTCATCGTCATCTTCACCCCCATCATCTCCGCCACCACCACACCACCATTAACCACAGGCAACCCAAGCTCTTATTTAGTGGTTTTTGGTAATTTTTTTAAATTGCTTAAAAGAGTGAGAATTTGATTGAAATAAACATACCATTTCTTCAGAAGTCGTATTTAGTCGTTTATTTGGTGATTTGAGTGTTTTTTCCTATCCTGGGCTCTCCTATCCCACGGAGTGGGAAGGCTGCACACTACGATCGTCAACCGACTTGGTTCGAGGACGATTTTCGGTTAAATATAGGTCAACTGGGCAATTTGTCCCTACCCAATGCCAAGGCAAATGGTTAATCGTTCCTCTGAAGCTTTCACATCTCCAAACGATAACCGAAAACCTCCAAAAAGCCATGCTTTTACACAAAATCCATAGCAAACCTTCACTCAAAACGGCTTGGGCCATTGGGGTAGGACACGGGAATATGAAAATCGGCTTAGCGACCTTGCCTGCGACCAAAATCCCTCCTGAATGGTGGATGGGACAGTCTGCCAACGACACCCTCTCCCCGGACCCCCACGTGTGGATTTGTTGCTCTCATACAATAGATAGATCAAAATCCACACGTGGGGGTCCGGGGAGAGGGTGTCGTTGGCAGACTGTCCCATCCATTCAGGAGGGATTTTGGTCGCAGGCAAGGTCGCTAAGCCGATTTTCACATTCCCGTCGGTTGACGATCGTAGTGTGCAGCCTTCCCACTCCGTGGGATAGGAGAGCCCAGGATAGGAAAAAAAGGCTCAAATCACCAAATAAATGACTAAATACGACTTCTGAAGAAATGGTATGTTTATTTCAATCAAATTCTCACTCTTTTAAGCAATTTAAAAAAATTACCAAAAACCACTAAATAAGAGCTTGGGTTGCCTGTGCATTAACCACCATCATTTTCACCACCATCACTACCATCATCATCATCACCACCACAATAATATTCACCACCGCCACCATCATCATCATCACCACCACCACCATCATCATCATCCCATTCGTCATCACCACCACCACACCACCATTAACCACCATCATTTTCACCACCACCATCATCATCATCATCACCACCATCATCATCATCACCACCACAATAATATTCACCACCGCCACCATCATCATCATCATCACCACCACCATCATTTTCACCACCACCATCATTTCACCACCACCATCATTTTCACCACCACCACCACCATCATCATCACACCACCACCATCATCGTCATTTTCACCACCACCATCATCGTCATCCCCATCATCACCCCCATTTCGGTCTTGACGTCGTTGTTGTGTTTTACGCCAGGGTCAAGAGATTGTAGCAGAGCAATGCTTGGAGATTGCATCACAGGAAGGCCACTGGGTCATTTTGCAGGTGAGTCTGAAGCAATATGGATTACACCAGCTGAGTTTTAAGTAAAAAAATATCAACCATTTTTCTCTCATAGAATGTCCACTTGGTAAAGAACTGGCTTCCTAAACTCGAGAAACAGCTAGAAGCATATGGCATTGGCACCCATGAAGAGTATCGTGTGTTTATCTCAGCTGAACCAGCAGGAACACCAGAATCACATTCTATTCCACAGGGTATTCTAGAATCTTCCATCAAAATCACTAACGAACCACCAACTGGTATGATGGCCAACCTACATAAATCACTCAATAACTTTAACCAGGTAAATACACACATACATGAACTTTATTACTAAAAATGCAGCGCGTATTTTTTTTTTTTTCGTATTTCCATGTCGAAAGTTGACTCGTCCCCCGTCGCGCTTGGCACATTGGGTCGTGATCAAAATAAATCTTATTTCCGATCGATCATGCTGGAGCGCCGGACAAAAACCGCTGGATCCTCGAGCATGCCGATCGATTGGCTCAAGCCATATTTTACAATACGGTAAACTAACCCGGTAACGCTAACTCTAAGTTTTATCATGGTATTTATTGTCGTCAGTTTCTACGATACTGAACTTTTAGTGTCAGTAGGCGATCCTACAACGCGGAATCGCGGAATGACGGAAAATCACCCCAAATCCTAAAACGCGGAATGACGGAAAATCACCCCAAATCCTGAAACGCGGAATGACGGAAAATCACCCCAAATTGACGGAAAATCACCCCAAATTGACGGAAAATCTAAAACGCGGAATGAAAACATAGAAAAAATAGAAATACATAAATACATGATTGATTAAAAAAAAATAGAAATTCAATTTAACCCCGCTATACTGTGTTTTCTATGTTATATAAATTTGGGCTTCTTTGAAGAACACCCTTCTTTGTCTGACCTCGTTGCTTATCAGCTTCTTCATTACCACTTTATCTCCTTTTGAGCCTTTCTATGCTACAAACACCAAGCCAAAAGAGCCACGGCCAATTGCCTCTTCTTTGGCATAGAGATCAGTCCATTTGAAGATGGGTAATCCTTTACCAAGGTCTGAATGATTGGAATTCACCCTCCCAAAACAAGCTACTAAACCACGAGACTGGACTTTGTACTTGGACCTGCTTTGTATCACTGATTTGACAGTTACATATCCCGAAACTAAGAACGGGTGCATAGGAGACTAGTCGGAAGGTCGTGCGAATCGTATTTCCCCGAAAAAGCGTACTGATTTGAAAAACAATTCCCCCACTTAGTTTATAGTCCCGATAATAGTGTAACGAATCTAGTGATTGCATGACTAATAATAAACTAGACGCTCTTCTAGCGTGAAGTCGGGCTTCTAAATGAAATGTAACCTATTTGAACTAAATATAGATATCTTATAGTGCGATTAAAACAGATTTTGGCACAGGCAGCCCAATCTCTTTATCTGACAATATTTAGCGTATCAACACAAGCCATAAATAGATGGAAATTGAAATAAAAACACGAAATACATTTGTATGACATTTCATGTGTCTGCTGCAGTTGTTATTTGAACTTAAGCATGAAGGCGCACGAACGTGCCGAGCAGAGCACGATGTCGATGTCGTACCGTGCGAGCCCCGAAAGGGCGAGCTTACAGAAAGTTAAAATTACGGGGCTCGCGGTTTCCTTGTCCGTTCGGCACTTATTCGGAACGGAAAGTATAGCGCGAGATATTTGTGGCCAGCGGTTTACTATGGTCGTACGAAAATCGGACTCAAACAATCCTTGCTTCAATCTACAACTGTCATGAAGGTGGGAGGTGCCATCAAATAATCCTATGTCAAGTAATTCCATGAGAGTTTTCTGCAGGCTTTTGGTGTAATATGTCATCATCATCATTGATCGTCGTCATTGGTCATCATCATCATCATTGGTCATCATCATCATTAATCATACCATATTATCATCACCTTTGGTCATAATCATCATTAATCGTCATACAATATCATCATCACCATCGGTCGTCATCATCATTAATAATCATCATTAATAATCATCGGTCATAATCATTAATCATCACCATCGGTCGTCATCATCATTAATAATCATCATTAATAATCATCGGTCATAATCATTAATCATCATCATTGGTCATCATCATCATTAATCATAATCATTAATCATCATCATTGGTCATCATCACCATTAATCACAATCATTGGTCATCATCATCATGTGATCATTGTCCTTTTTACCTGTAGGACACCCTAGAGATGTGTGCTCGAGAGAACGAGTTCAAGAGCATCTTGTTTGCCCTGTGTTATTTCCATGCTGTCGTCGCGGAACGAAGAAAGTTTGGTCCTCAAGGTTGGAATCGATCTTATCCATTCAACACTGGAGACTTGACTATCAGTGTCAACGTCTTGTACAACTATTTGGAAGCAAATGCTAAGGTGGGTGAATTAAAAATGCTGTGCTGTGATTGGTTACGTCGGGGATAAATTATACTCTAATTATGCATGGATCAATTCCAGCTGTTACCATCCCTCCCCCCCCCCCCCCCCCCCATACCCCCCCCCCCCCCCCCGGGCATACCCCAGGGATTTGTAAGGACCTGTGTTCCAGGGGCGGGGATTTTGTACAACAACGTGTTGACCGGGGGCGGGGGGCGGGGATAACTTGACCGATCGTATAATCAATGGAGGAATTCAAAATAATGGATTTCGCCAATAAAGAGATACTTTTGTCGCCGATTGGCTTGAAAAAACAAGGTCTTGCAAAGTTAAAGGCTTTCTTTGAAAAAAAAGACAGTGTTTAAGGTGACTCCGTTATCATTCTCGGCGCACTCGTCTATGACAAACTTTGGGTCATAACTTCCTCTGCTTTTATGCAATTGCCATAAAACATTGGCAACTATTAGAGCTTTCATTCACCTATAATACAATATAATTCGATTGCACTGCAGAACATTAAAAAAAAAAATATTTAGAACTTAAGTAAACTCAATATTTTGGATAAAATTGGATATTGCGAAAAATCTGTCCGTTTTTTTTGGATGAAAGTTTTGGAATCACTTTATATTGACATAATTCATAACCTGACCAAGTTTTAGCAAAATCGTTGGAGCGAAAGCAATCGTTGGAGCTAATTTCCGTGCTTAATTTTGGTTGTTTTCATGCGGCCGTGCTTTAGGTCCAACGATTTTGCTAAAACTTGGTCAGGTTATGAATTATGTCAATCTAAAGTGATTCCAAAACTTTCATCCAAAAAAAACGGACAGATTTTTCGCAATATCCAATTTTATCCAAAACATTGACTTTACTCAAGTTCTAATATTATTTAAAAAAAATGTTCTGCAGTGCAATCGAATTATATTGTATCATAGGTGAATGAAAGCTCTAATAGTTGCCAATGTTTTATGGCAATTGCATAAAAGCAGAGGAAGTTATGACCCAAAGTTTGTCATAGACGAGTGCGCCGAGAATGATAACGGAGTCACCTTAAGCACATATGACTTCTTATCTCTACTGTTATGGTCAATTAATATTATTTCCAAAAGATGTCTAGCTTGATTATTAAACATGCCTTTAATATATTCAATTGTTGGTTGCTTTTCCGTTGCCCTGGGGCGGGGAATTTGTTATTTCTGGCGGTCCAGGGGCAGGGAATTTGTAGTCCCAATAATTTTTTTTTGGCAAATCCCCGGGGTCAGCCCGGGGGGTGGAGGGGGGGATGGTAACAGCTGGAATTGATCCATGCATTACACTGATATTGGTGTCTGGTTGTAGGTTCCATGGACCGATCTGCGTTATCTATTTGGAGAGATTATGTACGGTGGACATATCACAGATGACTGGGACAGACGTCTTTGCATGACCTATCTAGAGGAATATATGAGACCTGAAATGGTAAGGTGTGAACTGTCTGATGAATAAGGGGTGATACCGCACCCTCTTGATGAAACATTGAAATCACGTAAGGTGTGAACTGTCTGATGGACAAGGGGTGATACCGCACCCTCTTGATGAAACAGTGAAATCACGTAAGGTGTGAACTGTCTGATGGACAAGGGGTGATACCGCACCCTCTTGATGAAACATTGAAATCACGTAAGGTGTGAACTGTCTGATGGATAAGGGGTGATACCGCACCCTCTTGATGAAACATTGAAATCACGTAGGTGTGAACTGTCTGATGGACAAGGGGTGATACCGCACCCTCTTGATGAAACATTGAAATCACGTAAGGTGTGAACTGTCTGATGGATAAGGGGTGATACCGCACCCTCTTGATGAAACATTGAAATCACGTAAGGTGTGAACTGTCTGATGGACAAGGGGTGATACCCCACCCTCTTGATGAAACATTGAAATCACGTAAGGTGTGAACTGTCACGTGATGTCTGATGGACAAGGGGTGATACCGCACCCTCTTGATGAAACATTGAAATCACGTAAGGTGTGAACTGTCTGATGGATAAGGGGTGATACCCCACCCTCTTGATGAAACATTGAATTCACGTAAGGTGTGAACTGCCTGATGAATAAGGGGTGATACCGCACTCTCTTGATGAAAGGTTGAAATCACGTAAGGTGTGAAACTGTCTGATGGATAAGGGGTGATACCCCACCCTCTTGAGGAAACATTGAAATCACGTAAGGTGTGAACTGCCTGATGGATAAGGGGTGATACCGCACCCTCTTGATGAAACATTGAAATCACGTAAGGTGTGAACTGTCTGATGGTTGAGGGGTGATACCTCACCCTCTTGATGAAACATTGTGAACTGTCTGATGAATAAGGGGTGATACCCCACCCTCTTGATGAAACACTGAAATCACGTAAGGGGTGTGAACTGTCTGATGGATATGAAGGGAAATGTATACTGCACCCTCTTGATGAAACATTGAAATCACGTAAGGTGTGAACTGCCTGATGAATAAGGGGTGATACCGCACTCTCTTGATGAAAGGGGGTGAAATCACGTTAAGGTGTGAACTGTCTGATGGTTGAGGGGTGATACCTCACCTCTTGATGAAACATTGTGAACTGTCTGATGAATAAGGGGTGATACCCCACCCTCTTGATGAAACATTGAAATCACGTAAGGTGTGAACTGTCTGATGGATAAGGGTGATACTGCACCCTCTTGATGAAACATTGAAATCACGTAAGGTGTGAACTGCCTGATGGACAAGGGGTGATACCCCACCCTCTTGATGAAACATTGAAATCACGTAAGGTGTGAACTGTTCCTGATTGACAAGGGATGATACCGCACCCTCTTGATGAAACATTGAAATCACGTAAGGTGTGAACTGTCGATGGACAGGGGTGATACCCCACCCTCTTGATGAACACTGAAATCACGTAGTGTGAACTGTCTGATGGACAAGGGGTGATACCCACCCTCTTGATGAAACATTGAAATCACGTAAGTTGTGAACTGTCTGATGGACAAGGGGTGATACTGCACCCTCTTGATGAACATTGACACGTAAGGGTGAACTGTCTGATGGACCCCACCTCTTGATGAAACAGTGAAATCACGTAAGGTGTGAACTGTCTGATGGTTGAGGGGTGATACCCTCACCCTCTTGAAAACAGTCACGTAAGGTGTGAACTGTCTGATGGATAAGGGGTGATACCGCACCCTCTTGATGAAACATTGAAATCACGTAAGGGTGTGAACTGGTCACGTAAGGTGTTGAAACTGTCGGATGGACAAGGGGTGATACCCCAGGGATGACCACGTAGGTGTGAACTGTCTGATGGACAAGGGGTGTACCCACCCTCTTGATGAAACATTGAAATCACGTAAGGTGTGAACTGTTGATGAAACTGATGGGTGTAGACAAGGGGTGATACCGCACCCTCTTGATGAAACATTGAAATCACGTAAGGTGTGAACTGTCTGATGGACAAGGGGTGATACCGCACCCTCTTGATGAAACATTGAAATCACTGTCTAAGGGTGTGAACGTATGGACAAGGGGGATACCCCACCCTCTTGAGGAAACATTGAAATACGTAAGGTCTGAACTGTCTGATGGACAGGGGTGATACCGCACCCTCTTGAT
Source organism: Actinostola sp. cb2023 (assembly GCA_033675265.1). Taxonomy (NCBI): domain Eukaryota; kingdom Metazoa; phylum Cnidaria; class Anthozoa; order Actiniaria; family Actinostolidae; genus Actinostola; species Actinostola sp. cb2023. The sequence continues at coordinate 11,904 of JAUJYZ010000663.1, read as the reverse complement.
GAAACATTGAAATCACGTAGGTGTGAACTGTCTGATGGACAAGTTGTACCAGCACCCTCTTGAATGAAACATTGAAATCACGTAAGGTGTGAACCGGTGAACAAGGGGTGATACCACCCTTGATGAAACAATTGCCCCACCCTCTCAGATAGTAGGTGTCCAACTGTAATGGCTTTACCGGACTTTGATACTTTGAAACCACCATGTGTATGGTCTGTCTTTCACGTATTTATGGACTCCGCTAAATCAAACTTAACCTAGAAGCCCAGTACCAAGAGTGAACATGTGGTTTCTAGCTTTTAAGTCTCCCAGATTAATAGGACACTTGTGCCCAGCTATAAGATTTTTGAGACGTAAATAAAGTCATTATATATCATTGTTACAAAAAGAAGATGAAATAGATGGAGTAGAGTGGAAAGGTTGAAAGGGACAGATGTAAAACTCTCTCAACACATTCCTGGTTCCAACCAGATGCATCTGAATTGTGATCAATATATTCATAGCGTTCATGGAGCATTGATAGCTGGGCTACTCAGAAAATACTCTATCTACATCCATGTCAAGATTGTATGATATTTCCAATTTCTGGAAATGCAATTTTTGCAAGTCTCACTAAAAGCTGATCTATGAGATTTTATCGACAGTCGACTTCTTTCTTCACAAATTAAACCTTGTTTGGGGAAAGTGATGTTGTCTTGTGATCGTGAGATAAAACGATTTGAGAAAGTATGTCTAATACGCTTACCTCACATACACCGTTATCCGTTAGCGGTAGACCTACTCTAAAAGATATGTCAAGCGTTTTCGGACCAGGTCGTTCAGCGGACTCAAAATCATATCTGAAAAGCCTGAAAAAACATATCAAAATCTTATGAATTATCAAATGCAAGTGAAAAAAACCCTGTGAACACAAATATTCCAAGCTACAATGCATCCCAGTGTTCAATCGCACCAGGGCACGAGTGAACGCTTATTGAAGCGTCTAGTTACTCGTGCCCAGGCCAAAGGCCGCACGAGTTATAAAATACAGACCGTATTTTTTGTTATTCACGTCGCAAATCTGCAATCGAGTGGGACTGGGAACGAGACCACGAGACTGGCCATGAGGTTGCAGCGATCGACGTTGTAGCGACGTTTTGTAGTGTCGATCGACGAAGAAAGTCAAGTCAAGATGGTGAAGGTATTCGTCTTCTGTTTTTTCCTCTTTACGCTCGAAATGCTTACAAATGCACACACCGTTCGCGGTATTAAAATCTACACAACACATGAAAGCCATGAAAGCCTTGAATGCCATTCAAGCCAAAGTTATACTCGATGAACATGTTATGAAAGCCTTGAAAACGACGACAGCCAAAGTTATAAACGATCAACATGTTATGAAAGCCTTGAATGCCATGAAAGCCAAAGTTATACTCGATCAACATGTTATGAAAGCCTTGAATGCGATGAAGGCGAATGCCAAAGTTATAAAACAATGCCAAACTTATAAATTACGATCAATATGTTATGAATGAAAGCCTTTATTATACAAACTTGATGAACTACAATCCTGGAAGCAACCCACGATGTTTCCCGACGAAGGTGAAGTGGACTTTACCGTTTGCATTATTTGTGTCATGAGTGTTACGACATGTATTGTTGTCATACAAGTTTATGCTTGCTATTGCTGTGCTACCTACCTACTTATAAGCTTAAACAGTTATGATTGTGATATATTCACGTCGGGCACAAATTAAAAATGACCCCAAAATCGGCAATGTTAAACGGCCTCTTTTACATTAACCTTCGTATTTTCAACAATTTGACATCAATTGGGATGAAAGTTTCGGAGGTTGCTTACTACATGTAGTGTTTTATTTTGGCATGCTAAAAGTTACAACTGACGTAATTGTGACGTCATCACGAATTGTTACATTTCTCGGGAAAAATCGAGATCACATTAAAACGTTCTGAAATGTAGATATTTCGAAAAGAGAATAACATTCTCTAAAACTTGGTGCAATTTTTATCTCGTTGCGGTAATATATGGCTGAGTTATAAAGGTTATCATTTTATGATGATGTCTTAGAAATGACGTCACCTAAATAGCATTAAAGCTTTACGGAGCAATGAAAATCGATGAAATGACGTTCTCGTGATCATTTATGGTTAATAATAGATGTTTGTATTGGACGAAGCTGAAAATTTTGGTCCACGATCTTTATTAGGGATATTTTAAAATATTAGTGACGTCATTATGACATAACGGGAATCTGTCAATATTTGTGATTAATATTTCTAATACTTATCTTCAAAAAGTCAAAAATCTAAAACGATACGATTTGAGGGGCGTCTTAGTTCTTTCAATATGCAAAGTGTGAAGACAAAAGATTTTCAAACAAAAAAGTTGAATGAAGAACTTTATTTACGAATGGCTCTATATAATTCATTTGGGAAATTATGAACAATATATATAAAAATAACTTCTTCATTCAACTTTTTTGTTTGAAAATATTTTGTCTTCACACTTTGCATATTGAAAGAACTAAGAAGCCCCTCAAATCGTATCGTTTTAGATTTTGATTTTTTGAAGATAAGTATTAGAAAATATTAATCAAAAATATTGACAGATTTCTTTTACGTCATAATGACGTCACCAATATTTTAAAATATCCCTAATAGAGATCGTGGACCAAAATTTTAAGCTTCGTCCATTACAAACATCTATCATTAACCATAAATGATCACGAGAACGTCATTTCATCGATTTCCATTGCTCCGTAAAGCTTTAATGCTATTTAGGTGACGTCATTTCTATGACGTCATCATAAAATGAATATCCTTTATAACTCAGCCATAAATTATCGCAACGAGATAAAAATTGCACCAAGTTTTAGAGAATGTTATTCTCTTTCGAAATATCTACTATTTAGAACGTTTTAATGTGATCTCGATTTTCCCGAGAAATGTAACAATTCGTGATGACGTCACAATTACGTCAGTGGTAACTTTTAGCATGCCAAAATAAAACACTACATGTAGTAAGCAACCTCCGATACTTCCATCCCAATTGATGTCAAATTGTTGAAAATACGAAGGTGCTTTATATAAAAGCAGAAAAATAAGGAGGCTCGAAAGAAAATACCGTTGCAAAAAAATGTACCATCAAGATTCCATCAATATATTCACACATTCAATCTTGGAAGTAAGTCATACAGTGATCATGATGAAGACAAAAGGTGTCTATGTAAACCAAGAAAACATCCACATAGTATGAAAGGGAAGACATCTAATACAGCATTCAAGAAAAACAAATACAAAGATACCGTGTATCCCAAGTACTCAATTGCACCAGGGCACGAGTGAGCGCTTGAACCAAGCGTCTAGTTTGAGTTTAATTTGGGGAGGGTCATTTTTAACCTCATTTTTATAAACCAAGTCTTCATCGCTATTAATCAGTACCTCTTATCAAGGTCTCGCTCCTTGTTCTCTATTTGGCAAATTTGAAAGACCTTTGAAATGTGCTCATTATTGTCGAATTATAGAAAAAATATATATCCATATAATAAGTATTATTTACAATATGAGTGGCAATGTTGTATGTGATTTACAATCTCGAGCCGAAGGCGAGAGATTGTAAATCACATACAACATTGCCACGAAGTATTGTAAAATACTTATGATATTCATTCTTCATTAAAATGTTACAGCTATTGTATTATTTTGAAGAGTGAGCTAATTTAGTTGTAAAGCCATTGTGCTCGAAGCTCTAAGCAAATTGAATGCCAATTCAGAACAAAACGATAGGGAGGTACTTTAGTAAAAAAGGCAGTCATCAAGAGCAAACATATCATTTTCGATAAGTTAATTATGAATAGACAGTGAATAGAGCATGATTTATTTTGGGTGAACTTTATCCCTTGGGGACTAAGTACAAGCTTTGCAATATTTTTCGATGGTTTAGATTATGCATTGAAAGGACTGACGTGAAAGCGTACTCGGCTCTGAGATGTCTCGTTTCCGAAAGCCAAAAAACTGCAGACGAAGAGATAAATTGGCTGCAAGATACAACTCCTAAGAACACTAGAAATAGTACGAAATGGAGTGTTAAGATCTTTGAGGAATGGCAAAAGACGCGGGTAAACAAATTTGCGAAAAATGAATCTTTTGGGTTTCCATGTAGCGAGATCGAAGCTATCTGAATATCTAACTCTCAAGATATCAGATATGTATATGATAATTCCGTAGCTGATATTAGTAAATCATCTACTACAAGTAGTGTAAATTTGCCGCCGTGTAATGCAACATTTAATAATTGTATTGTTAACTTAACATACTAATCCAGTATTACTAGTAACTTTGTGACAGATCGCTGAACTCCGATTTTGGATGATCGTAGTTATAGCGATCGATCATATCGAAACCAGCCTTCAGAGAGCACGATTCTTAGCCCGTTCTTAATTACGGAGTTTTGCGAAGTAAAGGATTATCACTCATCAAAATTCGCAAGTGTTATACTTTTTTCAATATGCATTGTTTTGCTGAGACAGTGTAGGAAGTAATTAGTGATACGTGTAAATCGCAAATCGCAAATAGCTCTCGGTGAACTATACTCAATCTGTCAGACTATATACGTACATTTCTATACATTTTAGTATAAACTTTCTTGAAACTGTTTCAGCGAAATATATATGAAAATACCATACGCTGTCGGGCATGTCACGCAACACAAAAGTTGCTCAATATTAACATATATATTTTTTGCAATATTCGTCCTTCCGATAGAACTAAAAGTACAAAAGTTAATATAGAAAATGAACAATTTCCCCCTATATTTATTTTTCCGATATATTATTGACAAATTTATGTCACGAGTTGACTCTGATACTTGCGTCACCCAACGAAAATATTAGCGTAAACGGGCCTGGTAGGGTGCGTGAAAGTAATTTACCCAGATATTTGTCTTTACGTTTCGAAAGGCAAATGTCTAATAAGTCTTCGGGTGAAAGTTTACGTTTTTTCGTGAAATCGGACATGCCGAACCTTTACCGTGTTTTTACTATAAAAATTGATTTTTGCAAATGCGAAAATCAAAGCCTTTGTTCAGAATCCCCCCCCCCCTCGTTATCATTCAATTTGAATTCTTTTTTCATCAAGAATATCTAAATATTACAGAGAAACTGCTTCAAAATCAATTTGTGTAACGGTTTTGTAAAGCGAGTCGATAATATTTAGGTAAAAAATATGCATAATTTACAGCTGATTTAGCGGTAAATAGGGCTATAATGAAAATCCTTGTTTTCTTCGAAACGATTTGTTTTTAATTAAAACTAACTTCGCACCGTTTAGTTTCTTACTATATCCTATCGATACACCAAATATGAGCAAAATTGATTTTTTCGACTTGTGCCACAATTATTAAATTTTGGTGGATTCTTACTGAACTGATTCACTCTTAAAAAACGTTCCATCTATCAATATAATGAAAATATATATTCTCGTTCAAAGCTAATTTGCTCTAATTGCCTTTTGACATTATGCAAACCACTACAGGATTTGACTTCCTTAACCTTTACAAAGAAGAATGTCCATCCGTTTGATTTGTGACTTCATATTTTGTTGAGATATTGATCTCTTTCGTTGACTTTCCTTCCTTCATTTTATTAAAGAGGAATGGCGGTGCAAAAATTCCGATTGGTGTAAATGGACGACGGACTACAGCAACGCCACTAATAGCACATGGTCGATAGTATACCGTGACGTATTTGATGATTATCTGAAAGAGCATAACTTGACAACAGGTAAAATTGGAAAATTAAGCATTTGAATAGATTGCAAAATAGGGAAAGGAGAAAAATTATAATTAATTGTAAAGGTATTTTAAAATATATTTTAGTATAAATAACTAGCATATTATTTTATATATATTGGTAAAGAGCATTGAGACATCATGGAATGCGTTCTTTTTATTGAAAAAATCAATTATTATTATTATTTGTTTTATTATTTCTTCTTCTTCTTCTTCTTCTTCTTCTTCTTCTTCTTCTTCTTCTTCTTCTTCTTCTTCTTCTTCTTCTTCTTCTTCTTCTTATTGTTGAGTCGTGCGACTCAACATACGTATAACATACGTATACATCGGAGAAACAGCCAGAAATTTCGAGCTGCGTCAAAGAGAGCACGACAATCCCATCCAGTCATCTGAGCCTGCCCGCCACCTTGCAAGCAATCACAATCACAAGTTCGAATGGGATTTCCTAATAACATCACCATCATGGCGCAAACACATAGTACTAGAAGCGATTTTCATCGCTAACTTTAAACCAACCTTAAAGGGGCACTGTCACGACGCGCGCATGCGTCAATTTTAATGATATTCAGAGATTTTAATGATATGCAGAAGTCAACGAACTCGTCTGTTTACGAAGAGAATCGCGCTAGTAAATTTCAATGTTGTGTTTTGAAAGTGTTTTTACGATCAAGTTTTCGCAGAGTGCTTCCAAGTTATTCAGAATATACAACCTTTACAGCGTGTGACCTAAATATTTCATGAAATAAGTACTTATTATGGCGACTTCTGATGAAGGAACGTCGATAAATAGCAGACAATCCGAGGTGACAACTCAGGTCTCAGATGAAGTTATTCACATTTCACATCGCTAAAAAACCAAGTCCGTATTACTTCTTTGCTTCAAAAAAGACTAACGAAGATGTACATGTCACTACTGTATCAGGTACTCGTGTTTTCTTAAATTGTAAGAGTACAAAAAGAGTGCAAAAAGAACTGCACAATATAATTCCCGTGTGAAAAGTATGAAGGTCAATCTCAACTGAGTTATCTTTGTTGTTGTGTCACTACTTCTAAACCTCACGCAGAAATAAAAACTCATACAATGTGACAGTTGTTTGCAATAGCTTCAGTTCATATGAACTCGAAGGAATACATTATGATGTATACAACTGAGTTCTTTTTGAGAACATAATAATTCGAGTGAATATAAGTCAATGAACTCGTTGTCAAACATTGTTGTTGTCATTCGGAATATTTTCCTACCTCCTTTGGTACTCCAGAGCTGTTAAAGAGAAGTATAGCGAACTCAGAATCTGTAGTATAACCGTATTCTATCTTTCCAGTAAACCAAAACTTATAAATCTGTCGCCTGAATACATTCGTTGTCAACCACTACTTCCCGGCGGCCGCCATGAGAAGCCATCGCCATCGCTCTCGCCGATTAAATAAAAAGCGTATCAAATTGGACTTCAAACCAAAAATAACTACCTCCAAATACGAAACAACAATCAGTCTAAGTACTGAATAAGTATAATCTTCTAGAGTGCAAGGATCACAATGATATCATTCGATATATTAACACACTGAATTTGAATTTTCCTCGGGTCTCTTGAAAGCGTTGGTCAACGATTTCAAGATTGAAGCCAAGATTCGCGCATGCGCGTGTCGTGACAGTGCCCCTTTAAACAATCAAGTATATTATTATTATTATAATGATTATATTTTCACGAATCCTGCAATCTGATTGGCTAACGTACTCACTAGAGTCGTTTGTGTATGAATGGGAAGTAGTGACGGTACGGTTCGTGCCATGCGGTGACGGTACCGTGCAGTGTCTAAGCATTCTGATTGGTTAAGCAATGATTTTGCGCGCTGTGATTGGTTGAATAGATATCTTCGATTCCGTACCGTGACCATAGCTCCGTGCCGTAGGTTTACCCACTCATACGAAAACGACTCTTTTGTCTCATTTGATTGAAATATCGAACTGGTAGTCTAATTGTTAAATTGTCATATAGTATTTTTGTACGAGTAGGAAGTAGTTACGGTGCGGTTCGTGTTCAGCGGTGATCGCGCCGTGTCCATGCATTTTGATTGGTTCATCAATGATTCTGCGCGCGCTGCATTGGTTGAATAAATGTCTTCGATTCCATACCGTGACCATAACTCCGTGTCAGTAGGTGTTTTCTACTTATACGAATTCGAAATAACTTTAATATTTGTAAAGAAAATAGGAAAATGAGGATTTTCAGCCTTGTTTCCATGTATTCTGTATATGTTTTTTTAACTTTGAAGTGGTTTCATTTAAACAGACTGGCTTCTGGTACTTAACCTGAGTTTCAGGCCCAAAGGGGGAGAGGAGGGGGAGAGGAGGACTGGGGCGGGCGTAAGGGGAAAAGGTGGGCCTGATACCAATCCTACACAGTAGTTGTGTTGTTCGCCCATATTTTGGGCGAAATGCTGATTGGACGAAGAACAATGAAATGTAATAACCGGAAGTCGACATTGCAAAATCTGATCCGTTCGGCTGTCGATGCAGCGATCTTGAATTTTCAAATTAGCTTGAAGTTTTTATATATTTTATTTCTCTCATCGAAGAAGAGTCATAATGTTTCTAAAGTCGAATGTGAGGGAGCTTTTTAAAAGCACGGACTTTAGAGTACTGATTCACAATCTCATGTTCGCGTCCCCTGACAGAATTGATACGCGACCGTTGGGAAACGAGACTGACATGTACACTATTGAAATTAATTCACTGAAAGGTTGTTTTGCATAAAATCTATTCAAAGCTAATTAGCCGAAAGCAGTGTTTATCTCTTGAGAAAAACTGAACAACACAATCTTGTCAATGATACCGACTCTCAAATCGGACGACAAAGTTTTTTCTAGATACGATATCGATCTTCCTTGCTATTTAGTCTCCACATTTGAAACAAATAACTTTCCGCCTTCAACGTTTCTTTTTAGACAAACATGACGTCCCGATACCTAGAAACGTCTGGCATTTCACTTGCAACGTAACATTCAAACTGTCACAACGATCGCAACAAACGTCGCCATTAAGAGGACATGTCTACAAAAATCAAATATATTGTGGCAAGGCTCTTAAAATCGTTTTCGCTCTTCTTTTGAATATAGATAGGCCATTATTAGATAACAATTGCTGTGTAGTTTGTTTTCGAAAATATTATTTTATTTTCGAGATAATCGTCAGAGAAGAGTCCTGGTCGGAACCTCGCCCGGAAGACCCTAAAATGGGCAAAAGTTGCCAAACTTTACACAGCGCTCGTACGTAAAAGAAACCCATCTATATCATAAATAAACTTTCCACTTGTAATATGACCCTTTCTTTTTCTCTGGTAATATTTTCACGCTTATGGGGCCATTGGAAGATTTTTCGCAAGGGAAAATAGAATGTCGGTGTTTTCATATGCTAATTAACAACCTCAAAAGAAATAATTATTTGAGCATCGGCGGGTTGTCTGATTAAAATTATATTCACTCTAAGTACTATGGGAGAATAGATCTTTCCATATCTGGAAAGTATAGTTTGGGGAAAAATAATTCGGGCTTCTTAAATATACGTTGAATTTGTCAGTGAATATATGCGAAAATCACGCTTCTTGGTAAATGCATGATCAACGATTTACTTTACGGCCAGATGTCTCATTGCCATAAAATTGACGCTAAGTACTAAGGAAGAAACGTTATTTCCATAAATGAGAAGTTTAGTGTGGTTAAATAAAGTTAAGCTATGTAGAAAGCTTTCGGGTTCCCTAGTTAATTATGCATAAAACATACTACTTGATGATTGCGTGACCGATTGTTCAACTTCACGGCCAGACTTCTGATTTCAATAAAATTCGTGCTAGAAACTATCGAACAAGCATACTTACTATAACTACAACGTTTAGTTTGGGCCAATGAATACAGGTTAAAAAAAAGCGATTTAAACCTGTTATTTAATATATGCATAAAGTACGCTACTTGAGGAATACCTGACCTAAGCCCTTTGACTGTCTGAACACTTGTTGTTGTTGTGATTTTCGCATTTAGACAACAACAATAAACATTTAAATATTACTAACCATTGTGTACGATGATGTTGAGAAACCACCAGAAATGTTTCCTGAAATGTGGCATTGTTTCACCTACTGAACGTATGACTGGTACATTTCCACAATTTCTTCATTCATTCGTATATCAAATAGTTCTAGATTTCTTCACATTTTGCAGTCACAGCTTCTTGAAATGTCGCTGAAATTGAAAATGCAGCTTTTTTGGAAGGTTTGGTCGCGCGTACTGTGAATGTTGATGGTATGACAAAAGCATCCCTAGGGTGGGTCACACAGGATGGTGATTTTGTCCTAAATGTTTAGGAGACAGTGACGTTCGTCAACTAAGGGAACAAGTAATGTCACAAATTTCGATACAAACCAATTTCGATACAAACCAATCATCCGATAATATACGACACATAGACCCTATGCAAAAATGGCCGCTGCTAATTAGCATAATAGTTGAGCATTTATGTTTTAAGTAACAAAAAGGTTCACAATGATAGAAAATGACCCAAGAAAGTCCGTCTAGGAGTTTGAAGGTGAAATATTAAATTCCTGCGAAGCTATGAGTACTTTATAGTGTAAAAATATGAAAAGGAGGCTCTAAAAGCCTCGGTTGATAAACACATTCAAAACTCTCTGTTTTTGATCCGTAATAACTTCTTGAATATTAGGTCTATAAACAACCTAACTTTCCAATTTTGCGTATTTTGAAGTACTCTTTCCGATGGCTGAAGCCATTTGTACTGTGAAGGTTTTAGTTTGTCTATTTTAAAGGCGCGGAGTTATGCATACGATATATGCGATCTTGTGAAAGATAACCAAATATCAAGATTCTCCATAAAAATGCTGCAAGAAATATGTACATCGTTTGGACTCGACATATCACAAAATTCAGATTCGACGAAAGAAGCCATACACGGACCTACTGACAAAACTGGTGAATGATGAGAATGTCAGAGAAGTTAACTTCCATCCTGTGTGACCTACCCTAGGGATGCTTTTGTCATACCATCAATTCCACGGCGGGCCCGCGCGCTTCGTAAAACAGCACGTTCGAGTGTAACCAGCCGCCATATTGGACGGGCGCATATTTGGGAGTCTGGGAACGAATTTCACGAGTGCAAAAACGACTTCTCTTTCGGCGCCTCGTATGTCGATCGTGTTATTCCGAATAACAAATCGGAAGACAGGAAGAGACGAAGCCTTCCTTGATGTCCATTTTGGTACCAAACTCGAAGGGTAAATATTGAAAAGCGATTTTATATGATTGTCGTTTTCTCCTGGTTTTTGAAAAACTGAAGATTTTGATTTGAAGGGCATATTTTGACCCTTGGTAAATTTTCGCCGTGTTAATTATTTTGTAAATGAAATAAACACATTTTGAATCCTCAATAGTTGTTTGAAATTGTTATCGTTTTAGTTTTTTGAATTTAGTTTTTGATTTTCTGTCATGAGCGGTTGTTTTTGGTCAATTTTCACTACTTTAACTGTAAGTTTCAACGCTGCCGCGTTTACAAGTCACCACATTACGAAGAGATAAGTAGTCATCGCTAATCAAAAACACTGTAATGGAAAAGTCTATTAGGCAAGAAGTAGAAAACTAAGTAAACAAAAAGAGTTAGAAAGCAAATAATGGTAAATGAGGGAGATCCTTCATCTTTTTTGTGTGGAAGATGCATAAAAGAGCTAGTTATAGGTCTCATGTGCTGTTGGTTGTGACATCCGAAATCAGCTTAGTAATTTAATTTAATTTCTGTAACTTTACTTTAGCCATGCAGTTTAGGCCATGTTGTACCCCGAACCACACCGAGGAAATGAATGTGTATTGATAAGGGTTATAATACTGATGAAAAACCTAAGCTTATCTTGTAAAGTAAAACAGTATACATGCATGTACTGTGTACAATTAAAAATTGAAACTGTACTGAACAATGAATGTGTATATTCGATGTAAGTTTACTAGTATGTACCATATATATATGCCTGTGACAAATTATATTTTTATTGACATAAAAGTAATTATATTATATTGTCATTGCATGTATATAAATGAGATATTCAAAAATACAAATA